>WEDG01009071.1:0-130093 GCA_017591395.1 Schistocephalus solidus | reverse complement strand
ATGGCTCCTTCCTAATGTGGCCTTTATGGCACTCCCACTCCGTGGGATCTGAGCCAGGTTTCGTGGCACGCCCAGGGTGGCTCCGGCCGCGCCAGACACCTGCACCCTCTCCCATCTCCGGTCTTCTTGACCCTGTCTTGACACCGGGCTCAGGTGGGGAAGGGAGAAGAGAGTGCGGTAGCTGCAGCGCAAGGCAACTATTACTTAAAACTGATTCACGCGCAACTCACCGTCCCTGCTCCACCCTTCCATGGAGCATACGGTGGACATCGTAAAATCGACGGTCGAACTGCCGTTTTTTTGATCAGCTTATTAAAACAAAAAAATGAAATCAAACGTTTTAAACCCAGGCCCTGTATTATAATGCTCCTATTCCACAGATTTCATATTAGGCTGATATTTTTTTGTATATCTAGAATCTTTGTGAACGGTGAACGTGGTGTACGCTAAGTCAACATGCACGTTCTGTCATATGTTTTTTTTCAGGGACTCTGCTTGATGGAATCAACCTCTGTGGATTTACATCTGGTAAAAAACTGCTTGAAAAGAAGACTGATAATGAAAAGAAAGGACACTATTATGATAGCATGGCAAGTAAAATCAGTTTCATTTTTGCATATTTAATTGAAATGTACTACCCTTAAGAATTTGCAATCCACGCATGTGACATATTTACGATTTTTACTTTGATCCGTAAACAAAAGAGCGAATCCTGAAGAGAAATTAGACATGTTCTATTTAATACCCCTGTGTAACCTAAGCCTGTAAAAGCCTGAAAAGCCTGAAAAGCCTGTGTAAAGCCTGAAAACGTTTACGTGACCAAATATAAGCTTAAATGACTGCTCAAAACGCTACATTTGGGTCACGTTTTTTATATTCATGTTTACGATAAGAAACTTTCCCATTTTACACCCATAATTACCTTTCAAGTTCGGAAATTCTAAATGATCTTCTCTTTCTCTAAGCACATGCACATTTTCATGTTGTATCTGTCCAGATCTTGCAAATACAGAGTCGGAGTCCGCTTTTGCTAAGAAGCTATACGAGCATTGAATTACGGTCAAAGGAGTTGCACTTTTGTTTGCACATCACAATTGATAACATTAAACTTTTTGACCTCCACGGCTTCATACAAATAAGGAACGTAAGAATGAATAGTATATTGTACATTTGTCTTTAATTTTACCTACATTTGATTCATTAAAAAATACGATTACTAAATTAAAGTGATTTAAGTGCTAGACAATCAATAAACTACATGAGATTTTAAATCCATTGCAACTGCAGTGTCATGCCGATTGGAAACATTATTTCCCACTTTATGTGTCACGGGGTTATGATGAAATGACGATTCCACGTGTTGCTTCATCGAACGTAATGGGAAAAAAAGTTAGAAACGTGATTTTTTTATCTGTAGGCAAATTTTAATTTACAAAAGCGAAAATTTACCAGGAAACCCTTTATGCATTTATAGCAAAAGCTGAGGATTCGCTGTTAAAAAAGCCTCGCTACTATATCAACTGGCTACGACCCTGATCATTAAAAAAATATTCTTGAATCTAACTCATTAAGATAAATTTAAAGGTTTTATATTAAGAAAACACCAAAAGGCTGCTGTACTGAAATCTAAAAATATTTACGCATAATGGGTTCTCTTACAGCATGAATTTTAAAGCCGAATTATTAAAACCCGTGGAACAACTACTTGATTTCAATTGTATTAAATGCAGCTGAAAATGAAATTAAAAGGTTATTATCATAAAATGATAGTGACCGGAAATGTAGCGTTGAATATTTTTAAACTAAGTGCATTCGAAATAACGAATGTTCAAAAAGTTCAAACGTTTAGCATGTATTGAGTGCGATTTAAATACTTGCCTGTGTTTTAACAATAATTGCAGTTTAATACTGGCAATTAAACGAATATTTTGCGTTGGGTTTTTGTTTAAATTTAACCTATCACATAATGAAGAATCAGTATAATCATGAAATTATTATACTGATTACGAGCCAGTGATTCCAAAATAATCTAGATACTCATGACAGATTGTCATGAAATGAACAGTTTAGCAGTTTTTGTTATCTACTGATACCCATAAGCATGAAACAAAGCATTAGAAATTAAGAAGAATAGTTTAGTTTTTGCAAGAACAATGATTATATCAAAAACCGTCATACAACAAAACCTAGATTTATCCTCGGATGTCAGTTAGCAAAAATTAAATTTCCTTGGGTGGGATTTCTCGATGGCGGTCTCTGGTCACAATTTCGCCTAAACGTAAGCTCAAATCTCCCAAGAATAAAGGCTCTTACTTCGGTTGGTCGACCGTATGCCACTCGTTATTCTTTTATGATCATTTCACTACCTCTTAGCTCCCCAACTAACCGGAATCAGTTGTGTGCCTACAAATATGCTTTTATCTGGAATAATCTACCACACATAATAAGGTTGTCGTCCACATTAGCTATTTTCAAAACAAAGTAACACAAACATTTAACTTTGGAAGATATAAAGTTATAAAGTTCTTTTTCTTTCCTAACTCGTAACTTTAGGATTTCGAAAAAGGTCCTCCTGGTATTTTGAGGCAGCTCACTTGATATTATATTGGTATCTTATTATATTTCCATCATCCTCTGCAGAGTCAATCTTTGCTTCCATATGTTCGCCCTCCCTCGTTTTAAATAAGCATCGCCAACTCTTGACAACCTTGCTGATGATCATGGCGGGTTTCTGATGGTTTTGCCTCTTTGATCGGTGGACTATGCAGTCGGCAAGGCCGAATCTCGATTATGATCTCTTTACCTTTACTGTACCCTCTTTGGTTTGACCCTGGTGTCCACGATGAGTTCGTCCTCTCTCACCTCCACTGGTGGTTACAAACAGTAGCTTTGACTGCTATATTATCTCTCACACGACAAGGAGCGTTACGTTCACTTATTCGTTGTCAGCAACATTACAGCACTATCTCATTGCAGAATACTTTCAGTTTTATACTCGCAATCTTACAATTATTTTGCGTGGGATTCATTTGCGGTTTAAATATAACCTGTCACTTAATGGAGAATCAGAATAATCATGAAATTAATGATACCAAATTACGAGCCAGTTATTCTAAATTGATCTAGACACTCATGGCATATGGTCATGAAACGGGCAGTTGAACAACTTTTTTATCTACTGATACCCATAAGCATGAAACAGTGCATTGAAAAGTAAGAAGAAAAGTTAAGTTTTTGCAAAAACAACGAAGATGTCCGAAACGTTCATACAACAAAATTAGATTTATCCTCGCGATGTCAGTTGGCTAACATTTAATTTCTCTGGGTGGGATTTCTTAATGGCGGTCTCTGCCTTCTGTTTCGAGTAAACTTTAGCCCAAATCTCCCAAGAATTAAGACTCTTAATCCGGTAGGTCAAACCTGTGCCACCTCGTATTTTTCCATAATCAGTTAATTACCCCTTAGCTCTACAGCTTACCATTCTTATTTTTTTGCCTCCAAATATGCTTTCATAAGGAATAGTCTTCCACTGGAAATTAGGTTGTCGTCTACAATAGCCTTATTCAAAAAAAAAAATTACGCAAACATTTTACTTCAGAAGATATATTGTCCTTTTTGACTGTTTCCTTCCTTAAATTTCAAATTTTGGATTTTGAAATGGGTCCAGCGGGTATTTGAGAAGGCTCCCTTGATATTATATTTTTCTCCAAAAATATTTCCATCATTCTCTGCTCAGTCAATCTAAACAATTAAATTACCGTCCCCTCCCTTAAACTAGCATCGCAAACTCTTTAAAACCTTGCTACTTTCAACCGATTTGCAACCCCGACAATGATCTCCAGGTGCAGTTGATGATCGAGGCCGTTTCGGATGGTATCGCCTCTTTGTTGGTGGACTATGCAGTCAGCAAGGTCACATGTCGATTATGTTCTGATGACTTATTTTGTCCCCTCTTCGTTTTGACCCTGTTGTCCACGATGAGTTTCTCCTCTCTCAACTCCACAGGTTGTTATAAACAGTAGTTCTGACTGCTATATTATTTCTCACCCGACAAGGAGCGTTTCGAACCATCATACTTTGTCAGAAATATCAAAAATATATTATCTTGCATCTAGCTTTTAATTTTTTGAAGAAAAGATTTTTTTCCCCTACTTTTTTTTACAAATTGCGGCTCACCGAATGCCTTCTCTGATTAAACCGAATGAGTTTTTTCATCTGCTTATTTTCTTGTTTATCGCACATGCCAAAGATTGTTGACGTATGTTTTCAAAATGGCAAATCGTTCTGAATCAAAAATGCCTACTATACTGCTCATTTTTGCTGTTCATATAGCTGCTCAAAGATGGCAGCAATTCTCGAATTTATTTATTTATACCGCGATACTAAGTGTTTTAGTGATGAAGCTCTCTTGGCCTTAAATATACATGTTTTATTATTTATTTATTTATTTTAAAGCACATACCATATGCTTGCGCTTCCAGAACCATACCCTTATTTCTATGTGCTTACTCCGGCTTTGTTTCTCAAATAGTAAATGCCTCAATATTTTAAACATTTCATTGATAACATCGGCTCATAACCTGTCTCTTAAGGCAGCTTTATCTCCGTATAACTAGGCTACTCACTTGCTCATCCATATAATCTTCTTTAACGCCTATAGTACACACAGAAATGGATCCATACATTTTGACCTTTTAAATCCGCAAAGGTCCATTTAATGAAACCGGTGAGAAAAAGATCTTATATTTCGACAACAGTCTCATATTCGGCAAGTTATTTTTTAAGCAATGCTTGACTGCTAATTATTTCAGATTGGAATTGTTGTAAATTCACATACAGAGCATAAACATTCATGCAGATAAAATTCGTTCACGGAGCATCATGCTTGCACGCTGACAGTACTAAAGTTTCCTTTTGACATAATATTTTGAGATTATTAAAGCATGATTCAAACAAGTGCTGCTGATTGTCCTTTTGAATGATATCCATCAAATTTTATATAGGGTTTCAAGACTGCGTATATGCGCATGTGGTTTTAGACAGGATACTTTGACTGATATCCTGAAGTGTCGCTGTTACATGGATAGCTATAGGGCATTTATGGAAACCGATGGTAACAATGTAAAATTACGTAATACTGCCTTTAGAATACACAGTTAGTGCTTATAATAAATACTGAATTAGGAGAAATGTCAAAAGATTTTAGATGTGCATTTGATAACTTTTTTTAATTGTGAGTTGCCTCCTTAATAAGTTTTCATTTGACTTTAATTATAAGTGATCGCATTTAAATAAGAGATGTAGACAAGCGCTTTCCAGCACACTGTTATTTTAAGCTGCTCATAAACCCAAAATAAATGACATTACACGTTTTATCCGGGACTTTTATTTTAGGGACGATATTTCATAGATAAAACATTAAGCGGATGTTATTGTGTTCCTAAAAAAATATGTTAAACGCTAAGAATTTAGAATTGATATTTGGTTAGCACCAGTAAGGCACTGTCAAAAAGTGAAGGTGGTTTACGTTAGGTGGGCATACAGTTTAATTCTATTTTTACAAGCAGGGTTTGAATGTTTTCATTATGTGCAGTTTATTCTTTACGAAGTCTTTTTGGCACATGATCAGCTTACATTCAACTGATAGGCGTATCTGCGATAGACACTCCACTTAAAATATGTTTTAAGCCTTATTTTCCTTAAATCATAGGCAAATTGTTCTACAAAGTAGATTATAATTGACCTGAAACAAATTAATGAGGGTTCGCATTCTCTAGAGAATAAAAGCAAAAGCAAATAAATGCACGTTTGGGACAAGACAGCTGGTGCTTTTTATTCACCTCGCAGAAAATGATATTGATCCACATCCTTGTTAACAATTCAACCAACAAACCTTGAAACAACCACTTGCGCCTACAGAGCATATTAATGCAAACACTGATCCGGCTAATAAAATACAGAATGCTTGGTAGTTTTTAATCGATATGTACCTTTTTACCAGAATCGGTTTAAAGCACGTATGCCTAAGCAAATTTAAATAACTTAAGAGGTTTAAAATGTTCTTGCTAAAATTTTCTTTGATTTTAATTTTCTGGGCAACAGCCTTTGCGCAGAAGACGGCATAAATTTCGATGCAAAGTGGAACGGAGAATTTTTTTAAGAACTAAATTATAATATCTAACTAATTTGACTTTCCGAATGTTAAAAACGTAATAACTCGGGGTTTGACTGTAAAACCGTTTGTAATTTAATAAAAAGACTACAATGATGTCCAATACGTACCGACAAGATAAAGTGAACTTCACCTAGCAAAGTGCGTCAATGCAAGCTTTAGTTCTTGGTGTCAGGTTGAACTCAGGAATGTGATGTCGTCTTAGACATTCTACTAATTATTACAGAATAGATTGCGAAATCGATCGCTCTCAATTAATAAGTAGGAAACCATAATATCACTGCAATCACCTAAATAAACGTAGAAGCAGTTTACCGTACACACCGAACTACCTTATGTCAATCCACAATAAATTATTTTTGATTCAGTGTTTTTATGATATATTGGCCTGCCAGACTGGCGTTTCACATACATAAAATACGTGAAGTGTCGAAAAGGCTATAAGGTCAATAGTCAAATCATTATTAACATTATTTAAACGAGCAAAGCTATTGTTTTCTCGATAAACCTTATTTTGAACCTCCTCAAGGTACGAATCAGCCCCAAAACTGCTGCTGAATTGGCCTCTACAAGAGTGGAGCCGATATCACTTTTGTGAAATTTTGGAGTGCAAAATAGCTATTATAACACAATACATATTTCACAAGCTACATGTGCAATTTAATGAAGTGTAATACACTTGTTTGCACATTAAATGAGTGATTGCCGATGGACAATGTTCTCGTCAGGAGGCAAGATCTACAGGACCTGCTGGAAACCAAGGCAATCAGCGATGCCGATGGTTGGACTGATCACCGCCAAATGACGCTCCGACTTCAACCCCAACGAAGGCCACAAAAGTAAGCGACCGCCAGGTAAGTTAAACACACTTATCTGCTCACTGTTTTCATTTCAGTGACCAACGAACTGGAGAACCTGCTCCAGATAATAACGAAACCATGGAAAAACGATGGTGTCAAATGCGAAATGTCATCCAGTCTACCGCCTTCGAAGTCCTCGGACGTGCACGCCGTCAACAACAGGAATGGTTTGACGAGAAAAACGCCGACTTCAGCAACTTACTCGCGGAGAAGAATGGCCTACGCAAACTATACATGGACCTTCTGACTGACACAACCAAAGCAGTTTTCTTGAGATGCCGCCTTCGTCCACAACAACGGCTGCGGGGTATACAGAACGCCTTGATGCTCCAAAAAGCTAAGGAAATCCAGGGGTATGCTGACCGCAATGAAATAAAAAAACTTTTTATAAAGCCATTTATCACATCTACGGTCCCTTTGTGAAGGGTCCGCTGCACTGCTCAGCCCTTACGACACAACACTGCTGACAGACCAATTTGCAAATTCTTAAGCGCTGGGCAGCACTTCAGAAGTATCGCTAATTGCTCATCAGTCATCTCTAATGCTGCCGTTGCCTGGCTCCCTCAAGTGCACACGACAAATGACCTGGATCTGCTGCCTTCCCTTCTAGAAACAATAAAAACCATGCAACAGATTTCAAGCAGGAAAGAACCAGGATCCGTCGCAGTCCCGCCACAAGTCTACAAGCACGGTGAACCCCGGTTGATAGCAGAACTCACCATACTCTTCCAGGAGATGTGGCACCAATGTCGAGCTCCACAGGATTTCAAAGACGCGACCATATTCCATCTCTACAAAGGAAGGGGAAACCGGCATATCTGTGATAATTACAGAGGCATCTGGATGCTTAACATTGCTGGGGAGATCTTCACCCGTTTTCTTCTCAATCGTCTGATCGGTCACCTAGAGCAGGGCCTGCTCCCGGAAAGCCAATTTGGCTTCCGACGACACCGCGGAACAACCGACATTGTTTAACCGCCCCCCAGCTACAGCATAATTGCCAGGAGATGCGAACTCACCTATAAACGACCTTCGTGGATCTGACGAAAGCCTTTGACACGGTGAATAGTGACAGACTCTGGAAATTCATGCAGAAATTCAGTTGTGCTGAGCATTTCACGCACATGGTTCGTCAGCTTCATGACGGAATGACGGCGTGGGTAACTGAAAACGGGACGGTATCCGAAGCATCCGTAGTGACCAACGGAGAGAAGCAGGGTTGCGTTTTGGCCTCACCCTGTTCAGTCTCAAGTTCTCTGCTATGCTGAAAGATGTCATCGTGATGAGCAGCCTAGTATCCGCACCGCCTATAGAAATGACGGGCATGTTCTCAACAATCCGCGTATGCAGACCACAATGCGCATGTCTAGTGATACAATTCTTTACTTGCTCTTCGCTGTCAAAGACCTCCTCAACACCGTGACGGAGGAGGACATGCAAAGGAGCATGAACCTCTTCGCCGCAGGCTGCCCAAATTTTGGATTAGCAATCCGTTCAGCCAAAAACATTGTCATGCACCAGCCGCCACCCAGTGCGGAACACATTGCTCCCCAAATCAATGTCAAAAGTACTCGATGACCAGGTTGCCAAACGAATCTGAAAAGGCAGCCAAGTCTTCGGCCGGCTGCAGGCCTCCATGTGGAATCGCAATGATATTCAACAAAACACCACATCTAAGATGTTCAAGGCCATCGTCATGACGACACGCCTTTACGGAGCGGAGACCTGGACCATCTACTAGAAGAAAGCGAGGAAGCTGAATCACTTCCACCTCAGCTGCCTCCGCAGAATACTGAAGTAGAAATGGCAAGACAGGATCCCGGACACCAAAGTCCTGGAGCAGACCAGAATCCTCAGCAGCCACGCCATGTTGAGGCAAATGCAATTGCGATGGAGCGGACAACTGGTAAGAATGGACGACGAGCAACTACCTAAATGATTTTTCTACGGAGATGTCACTACGGGTGCTTGCCGACAGGGAGGTGAAAAAAGACGCTACAAGAAATATTTGAAAAAATCTCTGAAGCAACTGCAAATAAACCCGGCGACCTAGGAGGACCTCGCTCAGGATAACTGGCATGGAGAAGATCCCTGAAGACTGGTTCAGCAATCATTGAGGCAAACCGGATTTTCACCGCCAAGGCCAAAAGAGTGGCACGAAAGTCAACAGTGCCCCGGACCAACAGCACCGGTATTGTGGGGCATCTTCGGACGCAATACATCAACAATCCGGCAATTCCAACTTCTACTTCAAATTCTGTCATCGTTACTTTAGACTCCCTCCACTCTCACTCCTGGCATCAATTCCACTTATCCCACCACCAAACAAACCACATCTGAATACTCATCTCCTGTTAACCTCACCACCGCAACCAACACCGCCTTTGCCTAAAATACAACAACCACCACCACCGCCACCAGTGATGGGGACTCTCTCCTGTACTGTCCTCAATGCGATCGTAAATTCACGTCACACATCGGCCTGGTCGGTCACTTGCGAATCCTTCGTAAAGAGACTGGTGAACAAGTTCCGGGAGCACAAACACAAAGCATTGATCACAGACTCCACTGTTTTCACGTTCCTCGCGCATTAACTGATCACATCTGTCTGTTCGGTCAAATGCGCATGCATGACAGCGGAATTCACTGCAATGCCGACAAAACCGATTCCCCATGCACACTCTCCAGTCCTGCCAATCTTACCGCCACTGCTGCTTCCACCAACCATGAGTGACATCCCCCCAGCCTCTCCCGATTATTCCTGCCCACACTGCGCCCACAACTTCAACTCACGCATTGGTCTGGTCGGTCACCTGCGAATCCATCACACGGAGGATAGTGAACCAGGGCCTGGGGCTCCGACATACAGTCGACGCGCCCGCCACCACTGCTTTAACTGCTTCTGCACATTTACACACCGCATGGACCTATTATGACACATGCGCCTCCACGAAAACATGCTGTAAACCACCAGAGGCTAAGCCACATCAGCGCACACTACCTACACCAGTGCATATACAACACCCTCACCATCGTTAAGTACTTGATAATATCACCGTTTTCCAGGAAACCTTGGCTTGGAAGGCTGCAAATCTGACTCACACTAGACAACGACGTCGGCCCAGTGTTTAAGATGTATGTGTCGAGTGGCTGACCAGTGTACTTGGAATCCCACGGCGATGGCTTCACCATATCCTCTCGGTTAATGAATCTTGGTGCGTTAAGGGGACCAGGTCGTTCTGTGGCGCGCAAAGACGGGTACGCCGAACCGTCAGCCAAGTCGCACACTTTCACATCAGACGACTTACTGGCTTGGAAGGTGGTCTGATTGTGTGGGTGAAGGAGAGAGTAAGGTTGACAGGTCAGAACATTTGTCTCACTATAAGCAATCTGACGTGCTTGAAAATATCACGGTGCGCTAAATGTCGTCGCTTGGAAGGTTGCCAACCAACGGGAACACTCGGACCGCGAGGTCAGCCCAGTGTGTGTTTTGTGTGGAGTCTCTGATTGGCGGACTGATTGTCAAACTGCAATGGGTCCTTCTCAATGTGGCCTTTATGGCACTCCCACTACGTAGCATCCGAACAAGGTGTGGTGGCACGCCCAGGGAAAGCTCCAGTCCTGTCATTTACCTGCGCCCCCTCTTTTTTTTAGTCTTCTTGACTTTTGAATGACACTGGGCTCAGGTGGAGGAAAAGGATGAGAGAGTGCGGTAGATGCAGCTCAAATCTACTATCATTTTTAACTAAATTACGTGCGAGTCACCGTCCCTGCATCACCATTCTGGGGAGCATTAAGAGGAACGCGTTGAAATTGACGGTTGAACTGTCGTCGGCGGTTGGCGAATAAACTTTGAACTGCCAGTTCGCTGCTGATTTATCTTTATATCTCCACTCCCGTGGCATTCGTTATTTCTGTTGTCATCGTGTTTGCTGGCAAATGAATGTGCGATGTTAACTGCCCTCGTCAGCAAGCGGAATGATCAGCCATAAAAACCGGAATATGTTGATTTCAGCCACGCACACGTGGTGGTGAGGTAGTGTTTCATGCAAATCCTGTGGCCTCCGGTCGGCTGCACACTTATTTTCCTCGGGTGTTAGTTGTTGGCAAAACGTGATTCTGTTAGAATGTCCTATTTCCCCTGCCTTACTCTGGAATTTCTGATTTTGACATTAAATCTGGTCCATGTGGGAGAGGTCAGGGTGGGCGGAAAATATAGTGGGAGTCTACACGCACATTAAGAAAATTCACGCGAAAGTCAACTTCGGTCAACGACCACGTTTAGAGCATCTAGTATCCTCAATGGTTATTTTAAACGAGAGGCATTCGAAGTAAAGAAAGTTCAAACAGTTCAACTGTTAAGCATCTATTGAGAGCAATTATACACGTGCCTGTATTTTGTACAATACTTTCAGTTGTATACTCCCAGCTTCACGATAATAATAATTAAAGTTCATTTGAGGTTTAACTATAATCTGCCACAAAATGGAGAATCAGTAAATAATGAAATTAATATTAGCGAGATTCTTTAAAATGTACTTAACCCTGTGCTGCGGTTAGCGCTATTGGATGATCGCTTTCAAGTGTGTAGCAGGTATTTAATTCTGTGTTCCGGTACATGCGGTTTTATATGTGACACTTTGAATGTAAGCATGAACATTGTTGTTACATGCAATGCAATGTGGCATCAAAAAACATACATGCAACAATATTAAAGGTTTGCAATACTGCCGTTCAAATACATGGTTAGCGCTTATACCACATACGGAATGAAAATAAATGTAAAATGTTTCCACAGAACATTCGAGTTAACTTAGTGATCGGGATGCAGTCTCTGCGCCACAAAAACGTATTTCTTGTAGAGCTTATAAATTCCCATCTGAAACTGGTTTTCATTTTGACTTTAAATCCTAGAAAACATATTTATTTGATATATCTTAGAAAGCGCTTTCCGTCACCCACTGTTATAATAATCTGCTTTTAAACTCAAATTAAATGAAATCAAAAGCGTTTTGACCCAGGCCATGTATTATAATGCTTCTATTCCACAGATTTCACATTATGCAGATATTTTTGTGTATCAATAATCTTTATGAAAGGTGAACGTGGTGTACGCTCTGCCAACATGCACTTTTTGTCATGCGGTTTTTTTCAGGGACTCTGCTTGACGGAATCAACCTCTGTGGACTTACATCTGGTGAAAAAACTGCTAGAAAAGAAGACTGATAATGAAAAGAATGGACACTAGTATGATAGCATGGCAAGTTTAATCAGTATCCTTTTTACATATTCAATTGTAGTGTACTACATTTAAGAATTCGCAATCCGCGCATGTTAAATATAAACGATTTTTACTTTGGACCGTAACCAAAAGAGTGAATTTTGAAGAGAAATAAGATATATTCTATATAATACCCCTGTGTTACCAAAGCCTTTAAAGGCGCCATCAGCCTATTGTGATGGCCGAGCTTTCTCCGATTGCTAAGCCATGTATTCTCAGTTTATCTTTTTAAATGGAATTTTTCCTTACTCATGGAAGACATCTATTATTCTTTCTGTCTTCAAGTCGGGATCTCGTTCGGACGTTAATAATTATCAAGGCGTTCAAAAAACCCCGGCTCTAGCAAAACCTCTTGAAAAAAGTATTTTTAATCAAATTCTCGACTTTTGGTTATAAAATAAACTCTTAAGCGACTCGCAATATGGTTTTCTACCTGGAGATCATGCAGAGTGTGTCACGTAGCTTTTCTTAACCTCGTCCCTTCCCTTTGTTATGAACAGCAGTCGGTTCTTTTGATCTACTTTGAACTGAGCAAAGCCTTTGACAAGGTACTGCACAGACCTCTTCTGGTGAAACTTGAAGCACTCGGCATTCGGCCTCCTCTCCTTGACTTCATTGGTTCCTATTTGTCTAACCGCACCCAGAAGGTCTTAATAGGAAATAGCTACTCGACCCCTTTAACCGACCACGAGTGGTGTTTTAAAGGCACGGTTCTAGGTCCTCCTCTCTTTATTCCGTACATAAACGAAATTTCAGCTTTACTCACAAATTCATAAAATTTCGTTTACACTGACGATTTTAAGTGCATTTATTCATTTTCTAAAGAAAGTGCATATAGTTGCGTGGATAAAATTAACACTGATCTTAATATTCTCTCACGTTAAAAATGTACTTGGCAGATGGTGTTTTCTTCATTTAAGAGCAGTTTCATGTGTTTTAACCCCGCTAAGCTCCCTGTACCCCTCGTATTTCAAACAGTTCACGTTTAGAAAGATCAATCAGAAAAGACTTAGGTCTTTGTTACATGAACAAGGTAGCATTATCGCCTCATGCAGATCAAATTTCTGCAAAGGCTGCAAAGATATGTGGTTTTATATCGCATAATTTCTACTTTACGGAAATAAAGTTAGACATGTAACACATGTTTGTTCTTCCTATCCTAGAATACTGCTATCTCCTCTTTGGGCTGATAAACGCATCTGACCGCAGTAAAATTTAAAAAGTTCAGAAACATTTTACTCGAAGATTATTTTCTCTTCCTGGATCCAGGTTTTCTTATACGGATAGATGACAGTTAGCAAACATTAAATTTCTGTGGGAAAGAAGACTCAAAGCCGGTTTCTGCTTTCTGTTTCGCGCTAACTCTAGCCCAAATCTCCCACGTATTAACGCTCTTACTCCGGTAATTCGACCCTATGCCACTCGTAATTCCTCAATGATAATTTCACCACCCCTTAGCTCAACAACTAACCAGGTATCAGTTTTTTGCTTTCATCTGGAATAATCTTCCACTTAAAATTATGTTTGCCGTCCATGTCAGCTATTTTCAAAACCAAAAAACGCAAACATTTAACTTCTTAAGATATTAATACCCTATTGTCTGTTTCCTTGCGTAACTCGCAACTGTTGAATTTCGGAAAGAGTCCTCTTAGATATTGACGCAGCTTCCTTGATATTATATTGGTCTCTTATTATATTTTCATCATTCTCTGCAGATTCAATCTTTGCATTAACTATTTCGCCCACCCTCCTTTTAAACAAGCATGACCAACTCTTGACAAACTTGTTCAGGATCAAGGCGGCTGTGATGGTTTTGCCTCTTTGATCTGTGGACTACGCAGTCAGCTCGGCCGCATTTCGATGATGATCTCATGATTTCTACTGTTTCCTCTTCGTTTTTACTCTGGTGTTCACGATGAGTTCGTCCTCTCTCACTTCAACTGGTTGTTAAAAACAGTAGCTGTGACTGCTATATTATCTCTCACACGACGAGGAGCGTTCCGTACCCTGATACGTTGTCAGCAACATCACAGCACTATCCCATTGCATCTTACTATTAATTTTTTTAGTGAACCAGTTTTTTTCTCCTAAATGTTTTTAAATTGATGGCTCGCTAAACTCCGCCTCCGATTTAACCGTAGAGGTTTTTTTACTGCTTCTTTTCTAGTTCACCGTTTATGTTAACGATTGTTGACTATTGATTTAAAAATGGCAAATCATTCTGAATCGGATATGCTTACAATATTGTTCATTTCTGATGTTAATATGGCTGCTCACATAGTGAAGCAATGATCCACTTTGTATTTATTTTTACCGCGATACTAAAGATTAAAACGACGGGGCTCTCTGGGCCCTTAATATACAATTAATAAATTTATTTATATGGAATTTCTCAACTATATATATATACATTTACGTGACCAAATATAAGCTCAAAACGTTCCACTGGGTCACGTAAATTATATTCATATTAACAATAAAAAACTTTCTCCATTTAACACCCATAATTACCTAACAACTTCAGAAATTCTTAATTATCTTCTCTTCCTCTAAGTTCATGCACAATTTCATGGTGTATCTGTCCACACCTTGCACATACAGAGTCGTAGTCCGCTTTTGCTAAGAAGCGATAGGAGCGTTGAAAAACGGTCACTGCAGTTGCACTTTTGTTTGCACATCACAATTGATGACATTTAACTGTAGGAATGTAGGAATGAAGAGTATATTGTGCATTTGTCTTTAATTTCACCTTAATTTGTTTCTCTAAAAAAAACGGTCTCTAAATTTAGACGATTTAAAGGTAAGACAATCAATAAACTACATGAGATTATAAATCTATTGCAAGTGCAGTGTCAGGCCGATTGGAAACTTTCTCACCCCATTTATCTGTCACGAAGTTAGGACGAAATGACGATTTTACATATTGTTTCATCGGGCTCAATGGGAAAAAACTGTTTTTGTCTAGGAGTAAAAGTTGAAATTGAGACACGTGCATTTTTTAATCGGTAGGCTAATTTTAATTAACAAAAGTGAAAACTTTAATGGAAACGCTTTATGCGTTTATAACAGAAGCTAAGGATTTGCTGTTAACAATGCATAAAACCTCACAACCATATCAACAAGCAAATCGTTCTGAATCGGATATGCCTAACATATTGTTCATTTCTGCTGTTAATATGGCTGCTCACATGGCAGTTCGGCCGTCGATTTCGACGAGGTCAACCGTATGCTCCACACAAGGTGGTGCAGGGACGGTGACTTGCGCGTGAATTAGTTTTAAGTGATAGTAGCCTTGCGCTGCTGCTACCGCACTAACTCCTCCTCCCCCACCTGAGCCCGGTGTCATGACAGAGTCAAGAAGATAAGAGATGGGAATTAACGCAGGTGGCTGGTGCTGCCGGAGGCGCCCCTGGGCGTGCAACCACACCTGGCTCGGATCCCACGGATTGGGTGTGCCATAAAGACCAGATTGAGAAGGAGCCATTGCAGCCTGACTCTCAGTCCGCCAGTCAGCCACTCCACACAAAACACACATTGGGCTGACCATTCGGTCCGAGTTATCCCGTCAGTTGGCAACCTTCCAAAGCCACGGCTTTTAGCGCACCGTTAAAGTTTCAAGCGCGTCAGATTGTTTTTAGTAAGGAACATGCGCTGTGCTGTCGACCTAACTCTCTCCCCAGCCCCTACCATCAGACACTGTCCGAGCCGGTTAACTGCCTGATGTGGGAATGGGTGCATTGGCTGATGGATCGGCGTACCCGTCTTTGCGCGCCACAGCACGACCTGACCCTTATAACGCACACACCAGTATTCACAAACTCAGGGGATATGGAGCAGCCATCGCCGTCTGACTCCCAGTTCACTTGTCAGTCACTCGACACACACAGCACATCCACTGAGCCGACGGCATGGTCTGGTGGAAGCTTCCGATTGGTAGACTTACCAGCCACGGTTTCTAGGAAACTGTGATATACTCTGGTAGATGGTGATTGTGAGGGTGTTGTCGATGCATTGGTGTAGGTAGTGTGTGCTGAGTTCACTTAGCATCCGGTGGTTTACCGGAGGTTGTCGTGGAGGCGCATGTGTCCTAATAGACCCATGGGGTGTGTAAATGTGCCGGAGCAGTGAAGTCAGTGAAGGCGGGCGCGTCGACTGTATGTCGGAGCCCCAGGCACTGGTTCACCCGCCTCCATGCGATGGATTTGCAGGTGAACAACGAGGCCGATGCGTGAGTTAAAGTTGCGGGTGCAGTGTTGGCAGGAGAAATTAGTAGAGGCTTGGGCGATGTCATTCGTGGTAGTATGGGCGTCAGGGGCGCTCAGAATGGCAGCAGCGGAGGGTGTGCATGGTGTATCGGTGTTTTCGGCATTGTGGTGAGTTCTGCTTTCATGGATGCGCATGTGACCGAATAGGCCCAATCGATGAGTGAATGCGCGAGGACAGTGAGGGCAGTGGAGGCGACGATCCCTGCTGTGTGATGGTGCTCCAGGCACTGGCTCACCGGTCTCTGTACGATGTATTCGCAAGTGACCGACCAGGCCGATGCGTGAGGTGAATGTGCGGTCGCATTGAGTACAGCTTTGGAGAGATTCTCCATCGCTAATGGTGGTGGTGGTGGTAGTGAATGCGAAGGCGGTAGTGGTTGTGGTGGTGGAGGTAACAGGCGAGAAGTAGATGGATGTGGTCTCTATGAAGGTGGGAGCAATGGAATTGATGCCAGGATTAATAAATAAATAAATAAATTTTATATTTAAAGGCCAAGAGGGCCTCATCATTACAAAGTTAGTTCCATGGTTTAAATAAATACAAAGTGGATAAATGCTGCACTATGTGAGCATTCATATGAACAGCAGAAATAAGTAGTATGGTAAACATATCCGATTTAAAAAGATATGCCATTTTTAAAACAAAAGTAAACAATCATTCGCATATACGGTGACTGGAAAAGAAACAGTAAAAAAATCCTTCGGTTTATTTGGAGGTATAGTTCGGCAAGCCGCCAATTTAAAAAATTAGAAGAAAAAAACCGCTTCACTAAAACATTAATAGCTAAATGCAAAGGGATAGTCTTATCATGTTGCTGACTACGTATAAGGGTTCGGGACGCTCATTATCGGGTAAGAGATAATATAACAGTCAGAGCTTGACTTTATTAACACCTGTGGAGGTGAAAGAGGACGAACTCATCGTAGACAACATGGTCGAAACGAAGAGGGGTCAGTAGAGGTCACGAGATCATCATCGAAATGCTTCCTTGCTGACTGTATAGTCCATCACCAAAGAGTGGAAACCATCAGAAGCCACCTCGATCATCAACAGAACATGGAGACTATCGTCAGGGTTGCGAATTCGGAGGAAAGTATGAAGGTTGTCAAGAGTTGGCAATGCTTGTTTAAAAAGAGGGGAAGAAAAAGTAAATGCAAAGATTGTCTCTGCAGAGGATGATTGAAATATAATAAGAGACCAATATAATATCAAAGGAGCTGCCTCAAAGACCAGGAGGACCCTTTTCAAAATGCAAAAGTTACGAGTTTGGGAAGGAAACTGACAATACGAACTTTATATCTTTCGAAGTTAAATGTTTGCGTAATTTGGTTTTGAAAATAGCTAATGTAGACGACAACCTAATTTGCAGTGTTAGATTATTCCATATGAAAACATATTTGGAGGCAAAAAACGGAGACCGGTTAGTTGTGGAGCTAAAGGGTGGTGAAATGATCATGGAAAAATAACGAGTGGCATAGGGTCGATTTGCCGGAGTGAGAGCCTTAATTCTTTGGAGATTTGGGCTAGAGTTAACGTGAAACAGGAAGCAGAGACCGGCTTCGACTCTTCTAACCCTCAAAAAATTTAATGTTTGCTAACTGGCATATATCCGTATAAGAGATACTGGATCCAGGAAGAGAAAATATTCTTCGATTATAGACCCTCTGAACTTTTTCAATCTAACTGCATCTATCGGTATAAGATATACTGGATCCAAAAGGGGAAAATAGTCTTCGAGTAAAAACCCTCTGAAGTTTTTCAATTTTATTGATGTCAGAGGCGTTCATCAGCCCAAAGAGGGGACAGCAGTATTCTAGGACAGGAAGAATTAACATGCGGTATAGGTTTAACTTTATTTCCGGAAGGAAGAAATTATGTGATATAAAACCACATATCTGTGCAGCCTTTGCAGAAATTCGATCTGCATGAGGTGATAATGCTGGCCTAAGTCTTTTATGGTTCATCGTTTTAAAAGTGTACTTTTCTGAAATACCAGGGCTCCAGGAAGCATGGCTGGCCCAAAACACATGAAACTGCTCTTGGATGGAGAAAATTCCATCTGCCAGATACAGCTCCAACGTGAGAGCATAAATAGATCAGTCTTGATTTTGTCAACGCAACCATTAGCAGTGTCTTTAGAAAATAAATAAATGCACTTAAGATCGTCAGCGTAAACGAAATTTTGTGAATTTGTGAGCAAATTTGAAATTTCGTTAATGTACAGAATGAAGAGAAGGGGACCTAGAACGGTACCTTTAAAGACGCCACTCGTGATCGGCTGAGGCGTCGAATAGCTATTTCCTACTAAGACCTTCTGGCTGCGGTTAGACAAGTAGGAATCATTGAAGTCAAGGAGAGGAGGCCGGATGCCGAGGGCTTCCAGTTTCACTAGAAAACGTTTGTGCGGTACCTTGTCAAAGGCATTGCTCAGGTCAAAGTAGATCACAACCACTGACTGTTGCTCGTTTCGAAGGGAAGTGACGAGGTTAAGAAAATCTAAGTGACACACTTCGCATGATCTTTCAGGTAGAAAACCATATTGCGATTCGCTTAAAAGCTTGTTATTTAGGCAAAAGTCAAGAATTTGATTAAAAATACTTATTTCAAGAAGTTTTGCGTGAGCCGCGGTTTTTTGTACGCCTCGATAATTATTTACGTCCGAACGAGATCCCGACTTGAAGACAGGAAGAATAAAAGATGTCTTCCATGACTCAGGAAAGAATCTGTTATAAAGATTAACTGAGAATACATGGTTTAGCAATCGGGGAAAGCTCGACAAACTTAAAAACTGAGTTTGGAATACCGTCAGTTCCCGAAGAGTGCGAGTTTTTCAGATGAATTATTTAATTACGAATTATTTCTTAGGAAAAATCAATAGTGCTGATAACATTCAAGGAGGATGCCTGAAAAGTCGGAACCTGTTCAGATTCCATCGTAAGATGATTTGCAAAGAACGCATTAAACAGTTCTGCCTTGTCAGAGTCTTCCAGAACGGAGTTCTTGTTTTTATTTAGTAATGGAGGAATTTCATAACCTCGTTTAGAAATGGATCAACGGCGGAACAGTTGATCAACAGATTTTGCAGAGTTTGGCTCACTGAGTGCGCAAGATTCCCTCCGTCTGTCACGTGCAAGACGAATCTTAGAGGCTTATTCACAAATGTCTGCGATCCTTAGATGTACAGATAATGAACTAGTATATTGATCTTCCAACTGCTTTTTCAATTTCTTTAGTCGTGGCAAAAGATAGTGAGGAACGGATGATTCCGAGACGTAGGGCTTGACTATTTTGGTTGTCACAAGCTCCAGGATTTTATTTGAAACGACTGACACGAAGTCACAAAGACTTGCTGCGTCGTTCATGGAGGAGATATTCTGTCTGTCAAATGAGTCAAAAAAATTACTAATTAAGCTTATATCTGCGAGGTGAAAAGCATGATAGGTACGAACAGCACTAACCTTTTTCGATGAAACAATCGGAAGGCAACAGTGAATTAGTGTATGGTCACTTTGGAAGAGGCCCTGCTTAAAATAAACGAAGAGCTGAGCAATGTCGTTTATGAAAATCAGGTCTTAAATATGCTTGTCTCTCATTGAAGAACTGACAAGCTGTGAACAATTGAAAAATAATTTGGTATCGAGGAAAAGCTTAAATGTGGGTGGACAAGACTTTGAAATCCAGTCAATTTCAGGAAAATTATAGTCCCCAGCTATTATTTTAATGTTAAAATTGATCTTCGAAATCAATTTAAATTTTTTTTAAGTTTTGCATCATCATCGGATGATGAATAAGGTGGGTTGTAAATACATCCGTGAATCGCCTTTTGCTGGGTGTCAGGATAATGGATGCGAAGCAGTAATTACCAGAATGACGTAACATCTAGAAAAAAAGGGAAGTGCTTAAATGAAGATTTAATATAGAGAAGACAACCATTACCAAGCTTACTAATGCGGTCTTGACGGTAGAGATCGTACTGGTCTATGACAAGCACAAAGTCGGAAATTAAGGGATGGGTTCAAGATTCAGTTACACATAAAATATCGGGCATTAACTTGAAAGCAATGGGTCTCAGTTATTTAAAAACAGATCTAGCATTAATAATATGACATCTAGCGTAGTTCGAGTATCCAAACTAGGGTTATCTTTACTTATAAAAGAGGAAGACTTGGTGGTGGGTAAGTAAACTGTAGATAGGAAGGTGCAGACGGAAAATAAATGGCTGCTGGCTACAATTAGCTAAGCTGTTACTGCTAACTAAATTAGGATTATTTAGAGAATTATGTTTGGGTGGTATCCATTGAGAGGAAGGCTATTTTCTGCGTTAGCGAAAATAGGATGCCTTAAAATAGGATTTTGAGGCATACTGGAATAATATGGGGGGAGAATAAGATGTAAAAATGGAACAAATTTTTTTGGAAAACTGGTACCGTAAGGAGTAGTGTTAAATAATGGGGCAGCCTGAAATGTTGTTTATGTTGGGATAATTGCTACGGAAATTTTGGGTATTTATGGTAGATGCTGGAGGGTAAAGAGGTTTCCCAACTTTAATAACGTTTTTCTGTTTGGAACTTAATTTTGGAGCATAGTTTGACTTGTCCAGGTTTTTTATAAGTTTAGTAGATTGGACAGCTGAGACCGGAGTGGATAGCGTGTAATGGGATCGAGGTGGACTTTACCAAGTTTTGTTGATTACGTCAACATTAGGAATACAAGGAAAACTACTTTGAAACGGAGAAGCAGTCGGTCTTGGCACTTTAGATGGAGTTACTGACATTAAATGTGGGCTAACGACATGGCTGCTAGCTACTGCTTTTGAAATTCCTATTCGCGAGGAAGAAGGTGTTAATTGATTCGTTGAAAGAAGCGCGAGAGTTGAAGTTAAGGAGATTTTTGAACCGTGCACTATAAGGATTGCTGTATCGTCTCGTTTCGGTTTGCATAGCCATGACCAGACTTATGGATAATGGATTGAGAGGCCGAAGACCAATGCAAGAGGAAAGACACATTCCTTCGCTCAATTGGTGTAAGATCCCGACAAATGAAATATTTTGCATCTTCTAGATAACGAGAAATGCGACCTCGTTGTGCAAAAATTGAGTCCACCTCGATTGGTGAAAAAGGGTGACTAATATATGTGGATTTTTGCTACATGAGGAGAGGCGTTTGGCTTCCGCTATTTTGTAGTTGAAACCGCACGAGTACAGGAAGTTTACGGCAACGTCAATGGGTCGTCTGTCCTTTGAAACATTTTTTAAAAGAAAATTATAATTTCGTTTCTGTCGGTCTGATGTTTCACTGGCAGCCAAATGGACGAGAGAATCCAGACACTGACATTTCTGAGAGGGAAGAGCAGAGATGACGCCGTCGAATACGTTCCCCAATATAGAGAGAACTGATCCAAACTTTAACATAAAATCATAAAAATTTTGTAAAGCACAGAGATCAAGCTGCTTAGCTTTAACGATTGGTTGCATATGCATATCACTGCTGTGACTACTTGATGCAACCAAGCAACGCTTCGGTGGAATGGCTGAGAGCTTGCGACGAGCCGAGATTTTCGTTCTCATTTTTGCTAGGAGGCTTTAATTTGGTCAAACTTAGGAAAAAGCAGAGGAATAATATTCTGCGACAAATGTTTTTTCCAAAATTTTTACCATGGACCTTTATACGTGCTAGAAAAACTTCTTAGTATAACAGATCCACCTGACTTATAACGAGGCTGTATCGGTTGAAAGCGTTGACTCTAAATGTTCACGCCTGTAGAAGTGGACGAGCACCCCAGTTATACACAGTTGATAAAGTGTAAAAATGGCAAATATTTTATCAAAAAATAACTAGTTATTAAAGCTTTAGATACGGAAATTCTGAAAAAATAGACTTTTCACTTAGATTTTAAAAACGAACTGATTGAGGGTGGGGGAGTCAGAATTAGGTGTGTGCGATTGTTAGGGCATTGTGTCCGAATATGTCCAACCAGGCCGATTATTGCGCGGAAGATGCGTTGACAGCGCGGGCATGTTGGCAGTGCCTGGGCATTGGCGGTGTTGGTCCGGGGCGCTGGAGACTTTCGTGCCGCTCTTTAGGCCTTGACGGCGGCGATCCAGTTGCCCTCATAGATTGCTGAACCAGTCTTCACTGATCTTCTCTATGCCGGTCTATCCTGGGCCAGGTCCTCCCAGGTCGCCGAGTTTATTTGCAGTTGCTTCAGCGATTTCTTTAAAGTTTCATTGTAGAAAAGTCGTTTGAGTAGTCGCTCGTCGTCCATTCTAACCAGGTGGCCACTCCATCCCAGTTGCACTTGCCTAAGCATGGCATGGATGCTGAGGATTCCAGTCCGCTCCAGGCCTTCCGTGTCCGGGATCCTGTCTTGCCATCTGAGCTTAAGTATTCTGCGGAGGCAGCTGAGATGAAAGTGATTCAGCTTCCTGGCTTGGTTCGAGTAGATGGTCCAGGTTTCCGCTCCGTAAGGAGTGTCGTCAAGACGACGGCCTTGAACATCTTCAGTTAAGTGTTCAGGTAAATACGGTGGCGATTCTACACGGAGGCCTGCAGCCGGCGAAAGGCCTGACTTGCTTTGGAGATCCGTTGGGCAACCTCGTCATCGATTCTTGTGTTGCGTGATATCGTGCTTCATAGATAAGCCATGGTGTCCACGTTTTTGAGTTGAGCAACGTTGACATTGATTCGAGGAGCATTGTATTCCGCGCTGGATGGCGGCTTAAACATGACAACTCTTTTGGCTGTACTGATTGGTAATCCGAAATCGGCGCAGCCTTTGGCGAAGAGGTCCATGCTCCTTTGCATGTCCTCCTCCGTCACGGTGTTAAGGGCGCAGTCATCCGTGAAGAGCAAGTCATGGACTGTTGTCATAGACACGCGCGTTTGAGCCTGCATACGCTGACTGTTGAGAAGGTGCCCGTCAGTTCTGAAGGCGATGTGTATACCAGGCTGCTCATCACGATAAGCGTCCATCAGCATAGACGAGTACATGAGAGGTAAGAGGGTGGGGGGCTGAACGCAGCCCTGCTTTACTCCGTTGGTCACTGCGAATGCTTCAGATACCGTCCCATTGTCAGTGACGCGTGCCGTCATTCCCTCATGAAGCTGACGCACCATGTCCGTGAACTGCTCAGGACAACCAAATTTCTACTTGACTTTTCACAGTCCTTAACGATTCACCGTGTCAAAGGCTTTCGTTAGATCCACGAAGGTAGTGTATAGGTGAGTTCGCATCTCCTGACACTTCTCTTGTAGCTGGCGGGCGGCAAAGATCACATCGGTTGTTCTGCGGTGTCGACAGAAGCCACATTGGTTCTCCGGTAGCAGACCCTGCTCTAGGTGACGGTTAAGACGTTTGAGAAAGATATAGGCAAAGATCATCATGGCGATGTTGAGCAACGAGATTTCTCTGTGAATATTACAGCGTTGCCGGTTCCTCTTCCGTTTTTAGAGATCGACGATGGTCACGTCTTTGAAATCCTGAGGAACTTGTCATTTTCGCAACATCTCCTGTAAGAGTTTTGTCAGTTCTGCCATCAGCCGGGGCCCACCGTGCTTGTATACTTCCGGTGGGATTGCGTCGGATCTCGGTGCTTTACAGCTTCAAATCTGCTGCACGGCCCGGATTGTTTCTGGTAGGGAAGGCGGCAGATCCAGGTCATTATTCATGTCCACTTGAGGGAGTCGGTCAATGGCAGCATCGGAGATGGCTGATGAGCAATTTAGGGCATTTTTAAAGTTCTCGGCCCAGCGCTTCCGAATTTGCCATTTCTCTGTCAGCAGTGTTGTGCCGTCAGAGCTGAGCAGGAGTGCGGACCCCTTGATACACGGGCCGTAGATGGCCTTGATAGCTTTGAAAAAGTTTTTCATTTCATTGTGGTCCACAAATCCCAGCATTTCATCAGCCTTTCAAATCATCCAGGCATCCTGTATCTACTGAAGCCGTTGTTATACAAGGCACCGGCATCTAAAAAAAGGCTGATTTGGTGGCGTCAGTCCGAAGGTCCATGTAGGCTTTGTGTAGTCTATTCTTCTCCGCGAGTAAGTGGCTGATGTCGGCGTCATTGTCGTCAAACAAGTCCTGGTGTCGACGGTGTGCGCGTCGTAGTACATGGAGGGCAGTGGACTGGATGACATTTCGCAGTTGACACCATCGTGTCTCCATGGTAGCGTTATTATCTGGAGAATGTAGGTATTCCAGTTTCTTGGTTATTTGGTTGCTGAAATCAAAACAGTGAGCAGGCAAATTTAATAAAAGAGTATTTTACTTACATGGTGGCCTCTTACCTTGGAGCCTTCGTCAGGGTTGCTGTCGGAGCCTCATCTGGGAGATGACGAGGCGGTCATCTGTCCAACCATCGGCATCGCGGATCGCCTTGGTTACCAGCACGTCCTGTCGATCTTGCCTCCGGATGCGAAAATAGTCCAGCAGATGCCATCGCCGCGACCGAGGGTGCATCCACGTGGCCTTCTCTCGCGTCGGAAGGCAAAAGAAGGTGTTGGTCAGCAGGAGACGGTGTTCCGCACGCGTGCGCAGAAGAAAGAGGCCGTTATCGTTACAGCTACCAAGACCGTGGGGACCCATCACTCCCTGACAGGCAGCGTGGTTCATCCCGACGCGGGCATTGAAGTCACAACGGACAATTAACTAGTCCTCTTTCGGCACAATAGAGAATGACCCGAGTTAGTCTGAGCCGCCTACGGGGTTGCTGTCGCCCCCACCGTAGGACTTTTTGAGAGGAGGGAGGTGGGAATTTCGGGAGTCAGACATACCAAGTGTGGAGGCACACACAACAGCGGAAACCCTCACCTGGTTTAGCCCGCCGGTCGTGACGGTTGCCCGGGGTGTGGCCGCTGGGAAGAACCCAACTTCGAGGAGAGTGAGTACCACTTAGAGGTGGCCACAGGAGCATTAACCACCTGTACGAGACAAATGCAGCGACCAAATGCAAGCTGTGTGGTGCTGCCCCTAACAAGTACCCCTACATCCCGGCTTCTCACATAGTGAAGCAATGATCTTCTTTGTAAATATACAATTTATTTATTTATATGGAATTTCTTAACCATATATATACTTTTACGTGACCAAATATAAGCTTAAGGACTGCACAAAACGTTCCATTGGGTAACGTTAATTATATTCATGTTAACAATAACAAACTTCCCCATTTTACACCCATAAGTACCTTTCAATTTCGGAAATTCTAAATTATCTTCTCTTCCTTTTAAGTACATGCACATTTTCATGGATAATATGTCAACACCTTGCACATACAGAGTCCGAGTCCGTTATGGCTAAGAAGCTACAGAAGCGTAGAAAAACGGTCAAAGGAGTTGCACTTTTGTTTGCACATCACAATTAATGAAATGTAATTGGTTGACCTCCACTGCTTTATACGAAGCAATGAATGTAGGAATCAAGATATATTTTTCATTTGTCTTTAATTTCACCTAAATTTGCTCCATAAAAATGCGATTTCTAAATTAAAACGATTTATGTGCTTGAAAATCAGTAAAATACAGGAGATTTTAAATACATTGCAACTGCAGTGTCATGCCGATTGGAAACTTACTCACCCCTTTATTCGTCATGGGGTTAGGTAGAAATGACGGTTCCACGTGCTGTTTCATCGGGCATAATGGGAAAAAAATTGTTATTGTCTAGGAGTAAAAGTTGAAAATTGAGACTCGTGAGTTTCTTTTAATCTTAAGGCAAATGTTACTTTACAAAAGCGAAAATTTACCAGGAAACCCTTTATGCGTTTATAGCAGAAGCTAAGGATTTGCTGTTAACAATGCATAAACCCTAACTACTATATCGACTGGCTAAGCCCTTGAGCATTAAAAAATATTCTGTAAAATAACTCTTAAGGATAAATATATAGGTTTTATTATCAAGATAACACCAAAAGGCTGCTGTTCTGTAATCTACAAATGTGTGCGCCTAATAGGTTTTCCTACAGCATGGATTTAAAGCCGAATTATTGAAACCCGTAGTACAACCACTTGATTTCAATTGTATTAAATGCAGCTTTAAATGATAGTTAAAGGTAATGCACATAAACTGTTAGTGACCGGAAATGTAACATTGCTTATTTTTAAACTAAGGGGATTCAAAATAACGAAATTTAAAAAAGTTCAAGCGTTTAGCATGTAATTAGAGAAATTAAACACTTGTCTGTACTTCGTTGAATACTTCCTGTTTAAGACTCCAAAATTAAAGATTATTTTGCGTAGGGTTCAATTGAGGTTGAAATATAACCTATCACATAATAAATAATCAGAATAAACATGACATTGTTATACCGATTACGAGCCAGTGATTCCAAATTTATCTAGATACTCATGGCATATTTTCATGAGATGGGCAGTTTAGCAACTTTTGTCATCTACTGAAACCTATAAGCATGAAACAGAGCATTCGAAATTTAGAAGAATGGTTACGTTTTTGCAAGAACAATTATGATGTCTAAAACGGTCATAAAACAAAACTAAGATTTATGCTTGCGATGTCAGTTAGCAAAAAATAAAATTCTTTACAAATGAAATTCGTTCAAGGAGCATCAAGTTCGCATACTGACAGTATGAAATTTTCCTTTTGACATAATCTTTCGAGATTATAAAAGCATGATTAAACCTTGTGCTGCTGATTGTCCTTTTGAATGATATCCATCAAATTTTATGTAGGGTTTCAAGACTGTGTATTTGTGCATGCGGTTTTAGACGGGATACTTTGACTGGTATCCTGAAGTATCGCTGGTACATGGAAAGCTATAGGGCATTTATGGAAACCGATGCTAACAATGTAGCATTACGTAATACTGCCTTTAAAATACACCATTAGTGCTTATACTAAATATTGAATGAAGAAAAATGTCAAAAGATTTTAGATGTGAATTCGATTAATTTTTCATTGTAAGTTGCCTCCAAAATTAGTTAACATTTGACTTTAATTATAAGTGATCGCATTAAAATGAGAGTAAACGTGGTTTAAGTTAGGTGGGTTTATAGTTTAAGTCTGTTTTTACAAGCAGGGGCTGAATGATTTCTTGATGTGCAGTTTATTCTTTACGAAGAGATTTTGGCACATGAAGAGCTAATATTCCACTGATAGGCGTATCTGCGATGGACACTCCACTTATAATATTTTTTAGCCTTAATAACCTTAAATTATATGCGAATTGTTCTGAAAATAAGATTATAATATACCTGAGACAAATTAATTAGGGTTCTTATTCTCTGAAGAATAAAAGCAAAAGCAAATAAATGCAAGTTTGGGATAAGACAGCCGGTGCTTTACATTCACCTCGCAGAAAATGATATTAATTTACATCCTCGTTAACAATTCAACCTAAAAACCTTGAAACTACGACTTGCGCCTACAGAACATATTAATGCAATACCGATGCGGCTAATAAAATACAGAATGCTTGGTAGTTTTTAATCCACATATACCTTTCTTCCAGAATCAGTTGAAAGCGCGTATGCCTAAGCAGATTTAAATAACTTAAGAGGCTTAAAATGTAAAAAACATCGGATCTTTTGGTTAATAACTCTGAACGGATCCCCGTTCACTAATTGTCTTGCCAAATGATTTGTGTTTCTAAAATTTGTTTGAGTTTAACTTTCTGGGCAACAGCCTTTTTGCAGAAGACGCCATCAATTTCGATGCAAAGTGGAACGGAGAATATTTTGAGAAATAAAATAAAATATCTAACTTATTTGACTTGCCGAAAAAAAACGTAATAACTCGGGGTTTGACTGTAAAACCGTTTGTAATTTAAAACAAAGACTACAATGATGTTTAATACGTACCGACAAGATAAAGTGAACTTCACTTAGCAAAGTGCATCGATGCAAGCTTTAGTTCTTGGTGTCAGGTTGCACTCAGAAATGTGATGTCCTCTCAGACATTCTACCAATTATTACAGAATAGATTGTGAAATCGATCACTCTGAATTAATCAGAAGGAAACCATAATATTACTGCAATCACCTAAATAAACGTAACAGCAGTTTAACGTACACACCGAACTATCTTATGTCAATCCATAATAAATCATATTTATTTCTGTGTTTTTATGATATATTGGCCTGCCAGACTGGCGTCTCACATACATGAAATACATAAGGTGTCGATAGGATTTAATGTCAATATTCAAATCATTATAAACTGTATGTAAACAAGCAAAGCTATTGTCTTTCGATAAACCTAACTATGAACTTCCTCAATGTATGATTCAGCCCCAACTATGCTGCTGAATTGGCGTCTTCAAGAGTGGAGCTCATATCACTTTTGTAAAATTTGGGAGTGAAAAAATAGCTATAATAACGTAATACATATTTCACAAGCTGCATGTGCAATTTAATGAAGTGTAGTACACTTTGTTACACATTTAATAAGCGATTGCTGTTGGACAATTTTCTCGTCAGGAGGCGAGATCTACAGGACGTTATGGTAACCAAGGCAATCCGCGATGCCGATGGTTGGACTAATCACCTCCAAATAAGGCTCCGTTTACAAACCCGACGAAGACCCAAAGGTGAGCGACCGCTTGTAAGTTGTATACTCTTTTGTTTACCTTATCTGCTGACTGTTTTGATTTCAGCAGCCAAATAACCGACGAACTGGAGAACCTGCTCCAGATAATAACGAAACCGTGGAAAACACGATGGTGTCAAATGCGAAATGTCATCAAGTCCATCGCCTTCGAAGTCCTCGGACGTGCACGCCGTCAACAACAGGACTGGTTTGACGAGATAAACGCCGACTTCAGCAACATACTCGCGGAGAAGAAAGGACTACGCAAACTATACATGTCCTTCTGACTGACACCACCAAAGCAACATTCTTGAGATGCTGCCTTCTTCCACAACAACGGCTGCGGGATATGCAGAACGCCTGGATGCTCCAAAAGGCTGAGGAAATCCAGGGGTATGCTGACCGCAATGAAATAAAAAAAACTTTTCATAAAGCCATTTAGCCCATCTACGGCCCCTGCATCAAGGTTCCGCAGCACTGCTCAGCCATTACTGAGGAACACTGCTGACAGACAAATCGCAAATTCAAAAGCGCTATGATGAGCACTTAAGAAGTATCGTTAATTGCTCATCAGTCATCTCTAATGCTGCCATTGCCTGGCTCTTTCAAGTGGACACGATCAATGACCTGGATCTGCTGCGTTCCCTTCCAGAAACTATAAGAAATGTGCAACAGATTTCAAGCAGGAAAGAACCAGGATCCGTCGCAGTCCCACCGAAAGTCTACAAGCACGGTGAACCCCGGTTGATAGCAGAACTCACCATACTCTTCCAGGAGATGTGGCACCAATGTCAAGCTCCACAGGATTTCATAGACGCGACCATTTTCCATCTCTACAAACGGAGGAGAAACCGGCAAATCTGTGATAATTACAGAGTCCTCTGGATGCTTAACATTGCTGGGGAGATCTTCACCCGTATTTTTCTCAATTGTCTGATCGGTCACCTAGATCAGGGCCTGCTCCCGGAAAGCCAATGTGGCTTCCGACGACACCGCGGAACTACCGACATGATTTTTTCCGGCCGCCATCTACAAGAGAATTGACAAGAGATGCGAAATCACCTATTTACTACCTTCGTGGATCTGACGAAAGCCTTTGACACGGTGAATCGTGACGTACTGGGGAAAGTCATGCAGAAATTCAGTTGTCCTGAGCGGTTCACGTGCATGGTGCGTCAGCTTCATGACGGAATGACGGCGCGGGTTATTGGCAACGGGACGGTATCAAAAGCATTTGTAGTGACCAACGGAGAGAAGCAGGGCTGCGTATTGGCCCCACCCTGTTCAGTCTCAAGTTCTCTGCTATGTTCATGGTTGCCTACCGTGATGAGCAGCCTAGTATCTGCATCGCCTATAGAACTGACGGGCATGTTCTCAACAATCCGCGTATGCAGACCACAACGCGCGTGTCTAGTGCTACATTTCTTGACTTGCTCTTCGTTGACGACGACCTCCTCAACACAATGACGGAGAAGGACATGCAAAGGAGCATGGACCTCTTCGCCGAAGGCTGCCCACATTTTGGATTAGCAATACGTACAGCGAAAACCATTGTCATGCACCAGCTGCCTCCCCAATGCGGAATTCATTGCTCCCCGAATCAATGTCAAAAGTACTTCTCTGAAAAATGAGGAAACCTTCGCTTATCTAAAAAGCACACTGTCACGCAACATGCGAATCGATGACGAGGTTGCCAATCGGATCTTAAAGGGCAGCCAAGTCGTCGGACGACTGCAGGCCTCCATGTGGAATCGCCATGGTATTAAATAGAACACCAAATTTAAAATGTTTAAGGCCATCGTCATGACGACACGCCTTTACGGAGTGGAGACCTGTACCACCTACTCGAACAAAGCGAGGAAGCTGAATCACTTCCACCTTAGCTGCCTCCGCAGAATACTGAAGTAGAGATGGCAAGACAGGATCCCGGACACGGAAGTCCTGGAGCAGACCGGAATCCTCAGCAGCCTCGCCAAGTTTAGGCAAATGCAATTGCGATGGAGCGGCTACCTGGTAAGAATGGACGACGAGCAACTGCCCAATTGACTTTTCTACGGAGATGTCACTACGGGTGCTTGCCGACAGGGAGGTCAAAAAGACGCTACAAGAAAACTTTTAAAAAATCTCTGCAGCAACTGCCAATTAACCCGGCGACCTGGGAGGACCTCGCTCAGGATGACCGGCATGGGGAGATCCGTGAAGACTGGTTAAGCAATCTTCGAGGCCAACCGGATTGACACAGACAAGGCCAAAAGAGTGGCACGAAAGTCACCACTGCCCCGGACAAACAGCGCCGATGCAAAGGCACTTCCAAACATGCCCGCGCTGTCAAAGAATCTTCCGCGCGCGAATCAGTCTGGTTGGACATCTTCGGACGCAATACATCAAAAATCCGGCAATTCCAAATTCTACGGCAAATTCTGTCATTGATTCCTCAGACTCCCTCACTCTCACTCCTGGCATCAATTCCACTAATCCCACCTCCATACAGACCACATCCCAATACTCATTACCTGTTACCCTCACCACCGCAACCAACACCGCACTTGCATTCAATACAATCATCATCTCCACCACTAGCGGTGGGGTCTCTCTCATAAACTGCCCTCAATGCGATCGTACATTCACGTCACACATCGGCCTGGTCGGTCACTGGCGAATCCATCGTAGAGAGACTGGTGTACCAGTTCCTTGAGCACAAACACACAGCAGAGATAACCGACTCCACTGTTTTCACTGTCCTCGCGCATTTACTGATCACATGTGTCTATTCGGTCAAATGCGCATGCATGGCAGCGGAATTTACCGCAATGCCGACAAAACCGATTCCTCATGCACACTCTCCAGTCCTGCCATTCTTACCGCCACTGCTGCCCCCACTACCATGAGTGAAATCCCAGCAGCCTCTCCCGATTTTTCCTGCCCACACTGCGCCTGCAACTTCAACTCAAGCATCGGCCTCGTCGGTCACCTGCGAATCCATCACACGGGAGATAGTGAACCAGGGCCTGGGGCTCCGACATATAGTCGACGCGCCCGCCACCACTGCTTTAACTGCTCCCGCACATTAACACATCGCATGGGCTTATTAGAACACATTCGCCTCCACGACAACCTGCGGTAAACCACATGAGGATAAGCCACATCAGCGCACACTTCCTACACCAACGCATATACAACACCCTCACCATCGTTAAGTACTTGATAATATCACCGTTTCCTGGAAACCTTGGCTTGGAAGGCTGCAAATCTGACTCACACTAGACAACGACGTCGGCCCAATGGTTAAGATGTGTTTGTCGAGTGGCTGACCAGTGGACTTGGAATCAGATGGCAATGGCTCCTCCATATCCTCTCATAAAATGAATCCTGGTGTGTGCGTTAAAGGGGATCAGGTCGTGCTGTGGCGCGCGAAGACGGGTACGCCGAACCGTCAGCCAATGCGCCCTTATCCACATCAGACGACTTAATGGTTCTGACGGTGGTCTGATTGTGTGGGTGAAGGAGAGAGTAAAGTTGACAGGTCAGCACATTTGTCTCACTATAAACAACCTGACGTGCTTGAAAATACCACGGTGTGCTAAATGTCGTTGCTTGGAAGGTTGCCAACTGATGGAAACTCTCGGACCGCGAAGTCAGCCCAGTGTGTGTTTTGTGTGCAGTGGCTGATTGGCGGACTGAGAGTCAAACTGCAATGGGTCCTTCTCAATGAGGACTTTATCGCACTCCAACTCCGTGGGATCAGAGCCAGGTGTGTGAGCACGCCCAGGTGCGGCTCCATTCGTGCCATTAACCTGCGCCCTTTCTTAAACCAAGTCTTCTTGACTTCTAAATTACACTGGGTTTAGGTGGAGGAGAAGGAGAAGAGAGTGCGGTAGATGCAGCGCAAATCTACTATCACTTCAAACTAAATCACGCACGAGTCACCGTACCTGCATCACCATTAAGTGGAGCATAAGGTGGAGCTCGTCGAAATTGACGGTTGAAACTGTCGTCGCCGGTTGGCCTATAAACTTTTGAACTGTCAGTTAACTGCTGATTTATCTTTATATCTCCACTCCCGTGCCATTCGTTATTTCTGTTGTCATCTAGTTTGCTGGCAAATGAATGTGCGATGTTACCTGCCCTCGTCAGCAAGCGGAATGATCAGTCATAAAAACCGGAATATGTTGATTTCAGCCACGCACACGTGGTGGTGAGGTAGTGTTTCATGCAAATGCTGTTCCCCATGGTCGGCTGCACACTTATTTTACTCGGGTGTCAATTGTCGGCAAAACGCGATTCTGTTATAATGTCCTATTTCCCCTGCCCAACTCTGGAATTTCTGATTTTGACATTAATTCTGGTCCCTGTGGAAGAGGTAAGGGTGGGTGGAAAATAAAGTGGGTGTCAACACGCACATTATAAAAATTCACGCCAGGCACCTTCGGTCAACGACCACGTTTGGAGCATCCGGTATGCTCAATGGATATTTTAAGCTAGAGGCAATCGAAAAAACGAAAGTTCAAACAGATCAAATGTTAAGCATCTATTGAGAGCAATTATACACTTGCCTGTGTTTTTTACAATACTTTCAGTTGTATACTCCCAGCTTTACGATAATTATAATTAAAGTTCATTTGAGGTTTAACTATAATCTGCCACAAAATGGAGAATAAGTAAAATAATGAAATTAATTTTAGCGAGATTCTTTTAAATGTACTGAACCCTGTGCTGTGGTTTGCGCTATTGGATGATCGCTTTCAAGTTTGTTCCAGGTTTTTAATTCTGTGTTCCGGTACATGCGGTTTTAGATGTTACACTTTGAATGTAAGCATGAGCATTGTTGATACATGCAATGCAATGCGACATCAAAAGACATACATGCAACCAAATTAAAGGTTTGTAATACTGCCTTTCAAATACATGGTTAGCGTTTATACCGCATACGGAATAAAAAGAAATGTTAAATGTTTCCACAGTACATTCGAGTAACTTAGTGATCGGGATGCAGTCTCTGCGCCACAAAAACTTATTTCTTGTAAAGCTTATAAATTCCCATCTGAAACTGGCTTTCATTTTCACTATAAATCATAGAGCACCTTTTTATTTGATAGATCTTAGGAAGCGCTTTCCATCACCCACTGTTATATTAATCTGCTTATAAACTCAATTTAAATGAAATCAAACGTTTTACCCAAGCCATGTATTATAATGCTCATATTCAACATATTTCACATTATGCAGATATTTTTGTATATCTTTAATCTTTGTGAAAGGTGAACGTGGTGTACGCTACGTCAACATGCACTTTCTGTCACGCGGTTATTTTCAGGGACTCTGCTTGATGGAATCAACCTCTGTGGATTTAAATCTGGTAAAAAAACTGCTAGAGAAGAAGAATGATAATGAACAGAATGGACACTAGTATGATAGCATGGCAAGTAAAATCAGACTGTTGTGATGGCCGAGATATCCTCGATTGCTAAGCCATGTATTCTCAGTTTATCTTTTAAACGAAATTTTTCCTGGACTCATGGAAGACATCTATTATTCTTTCTGTCTTCAAGTCGGGATCTCGTTCGGACGTTTATAATTATCAAGGCGTTCACAAAACACGTGCTCTGGCCAAACTACTTGAAATAATTATTCTTAATCAAATTCTCGACTTTTGGTTATAAAATAAGCTCTTAAGAAACTCGCAATATATTTTTTTACCTGGGAAATAATGCAGAGTGTGTCACGTAGCTTTTTTAACCTCGTCCATTCCCTTTCGTAATGAGCAGCAGTCAGTGCTTGTGATCTACTTTGAACTGAGCAAAGGCTTTGACAAGGTACCGCACAGACGTCTTCTGGTGAAACTGGAAGCCCTCGGCATCCGGCTTCCTCTCCTTGACTTCATTGGTTCCTATTTGTCTAACCGCACCCAGAAGGTCTAAGTAGGAAATAGCTACTTGACCCCTTAACCGAGCACGAGTGGTGTTTTTCAAGGCACGGTTCTAGGTCCCGTTTTCTTTATTCTGTACATAAACGAAATTTCATCTTTACTCACAAATTCACAAAATTTCGATTACACTGTTGATTTCAAGTGCATTTATTCATTTTCTAAAGACAGTGCATATAGTTGCATGGATTAAATCATCACTGATCTACATATGCTCTCACGTTAAAGTTGTTCTTGTCAGATGGTGTTTTCTTCCTCTAGGAGTAGTTTTCATGTGTTTTGACCCCGCTAAGCTTCCTTGACCCCTCGTATTTTAAAAAAGTACACGTTTAGAACGACCAAACATAAAAGACTGAGGTCTAAGTAACATAAACAAGCTAGCATTATCGCCTAATGCAGATCGAATTTCTGCAAAGTCTGCCGAGATATGTGGTTTTATATCGAATAATTTCTTCCTTACGCAAATAATGTAAGACCTGTACCACATGTTTTTTCTTCCTTTTCTCGAATACTGCTGTCCCCTCTTTGGGCTGATGAACGCCTCTGACCGCAGTAAGATTGAAAAAATTAGAAGGTTTTTACTCGAAGGCTATTTTCTCTTCCTGGATCCAGTATCTCTTACACGGATAGATATCAGTTAGCAAACATTAAATTTATGTGTGTAACAAGACTCAAAGCCGGTCCCTGCTTCCTGTAACGCGCTAACTCAAGCCCAAATCTCTGACGTATTAACGCTCTCACTCCATTAGATCGACCCTATGACACTCACAATTCCTCCGTGATCATTTCACCAACCTTTAGCTCGACAAATAACCGGTATTAGTTTTTTGCCTGCAAATATGCTATCATCTGCAATTATCTTCCACTGAAAATTAGGTTTCCGTCCACATTAGCTATTTTCAAAACAAAGTTACGCCAACATTTAACTTCAGAAGATATAAAGTCCTTATTGTCTGTTTCCTTGCCTAACTCGCAACTTTTGAATTTCCGAAAGGGTCCTCGTGGTATTTGAGGCAGCTCCCTTGATATTATATTGTATCTTATTATATTTCCATCATTCTATGCAGATTCAATCTTTGCATTCACTTTTTTGCTCACCCTTTTTGTAAAACTAGCATCGCCAAAACTTGAAAACCTTGTTGAGTATCAAGGCGGGTTCTGATCGTTTTGCAACTTTGATCGGTGAACTATGCAGTCGAAAAGGCGGCATTTCGACGATGATCTCGTGACCTCTTCTGTCACCATTTCATTTTGACCCTGGTGTCCACGAAGGGTTGTCCTCTCTCACCTCGACTGGTAGTTACAAACAGTAGCTCTGACTGCTATATTATCTCTCACCTGACAAGGAGCGTTCAGAACCCTAATACGTTGTCAGCAACATCACAGCACTATCCCATTGCATCTACCTATTAATTGTTTAGTGAAGCATCTTTTTTCTTCTTATCGTTTTTAAATTGGCGGCTCGCCGAACTCCGCCTCCAACTTTAACCGTAGGAGTCTTTTTCCTGCTTCTTTTCTAGTGCACTTTTTATGTTAAAGATTGTTGACTATTGTTTTAAAAATGGCAAATCGTTCTGAATCAGATCTACTTACCATATTGTTCATTTCTGGTGTTAATATGGCTGCTGACATAGTGAAGAAATGATCCACTTCGTATTTATTTAAACTCTAGGCCCTAAATATACAATTAATTAATTTATTCATATGGAATTTCTCAAATATATATATACATTTACGTGACCAACTATAAGCAAAATGACTGCTCAAAACGTTCCTCTGGGTCACGTTAATTATATTCATGTTAACAAAAACAAAATTCCCCATTATACACCCATAAGTAACTTTCAAGTTCGGAAATTCTAAACAACCTTCTCTTCCTCTATGTACATGTACATTTGCATTGTGTATCTGTCCTAACCTTGCATATACAGAGTCAAAGTCCGCTTTTGCTAAGAAGCTATAGGAGCGTTAGAAAACGGTCAAAGGAGTTGCACTTTTGTTGGCACATAACAATTGATGACATTTAACTATTTTTCCTCCACGGCTTCATACGAAGCAGGGAATGTAGGAATGAAGAGTATATTATACATTTGTCTTTAATTTAACCTTAATTTGTTTCTTTAAAAAAAGGATTGATAAATTGAAACGATTTAAGTGCTAGACAATCAATAATTTACAGGAGATTTTAAATCCATTGCAACTGCAGTGTCATCCTGATTGGAAACGATTTCACCCCATTTATCCGTCACGAAGTTAGATAGAAATGACGATTTCACGTTTTGTTTCATCGGGCGCAATGAGGAAAAAAATTGTTATTGTCTAGGTCTTAAAAGTTCAAAATTGAGATACGTGAATTTTTTATATCTGTAGGCAAATGTCAATTTACAAAATCGAAAACTGTCATGAAAACGCTTTATGCGTTTAAAGCAGAAGCTAAGGGTTTGCTGTTAACAATGCATAAAACCTCATTACTATATCAACTGGCTAAGCCCCTGAGCATTAAAAAAATCTTCTGGAAGTTAACTCTTAAAGATGAATATATAGGTTTTTTATCAAGATAACACCATAAGGCTGCTGTACTGTAATCTTTAAATGTGTGCGAATAATAGGTTCTCCTACAGCATGGATTTTAAAACCGAATTATTAAAACCTGTGGTACAACCACTTGATTTCAATTGTATTAAATGCAGCTGAAAACGATAGTAAAAGGTAATTAACATAAACTGATAGTGAGCAAAAATTTAGCGTTAAATGTTGTTTTTTAAAATAAGGGGATTCAAAAAAACGAAAGTTTAAAAAATTCCAACGTTTTGCATATATTTAGTTCAATTAAACACTTGGCGGTGTTTCGTAGAATACTTCCAGTTGAATCATCCAAATTTACTGATTTTTTGCGTTCGGTTCATTGGAGGTTTAACTATAACCTATCACATAATGAAGAATCAGAATAATCATGAAATTATTAAGCCGACTGCGAGCCAGTGATTCCAAATTTATCTAGATTATCATGGCATATTGTCATGAAATGGGCTGTTAAGCAACTTTTTATTATCTAATGAAACCCATAAGCATGAAATCGATCATTTAAAATTAAGAATAATGATTTAGTTTTTTACAAGAGCAATGATGATGTCCAAAACTGTCACACAAAAAAACCTAGATTTATCCTCGCGATGTCAGTTTGCAAAAAAAAGAATTTATTTTGGTGGGATTTTTCGATGGCGGTCTCTGGTCAAAATTTCACGTAAACTTAAGCTCAATTCTCCCAAGAATTAAGGCTCTTTCTTCAATAGGTCAACCCTATGCCACTCGTAATTCCTCCATGTTCATTTCACCACCCCTAAACTCCACAACTAACCAGTATCAGTTTATTGCCTGCAAATATGCTTTAATCTGGAATAATCTACCACTGAAAATAAGTTTGTCGTACACATTAGCTATTTTCAAAACAAAGTTACGAAAGCATTTTATTTCGTAAGATATGAAGTCCTTATTGTCTGATTCCTTTCCTAACTCGTAACTTTTGGATTTCGAAAAGGGTCCTCCTGGAATTTGAGGCAGCTCACTTGATATTATATTGGTCTCGTATGATATTTCCATCATACTGTTTAGAGTCAATCTTTTCATTCACGTTTTCGCCCTTCCTTCTTTTAAACTATCATCGCCATCTCTTGACAACCTTGTTGAGGATCAACGAAGGTTCTGATGGTAATGTCTCTTTGATCGGGGGACTATGCAGTCCGCAAAGCAGCATCTCGACTATGATCTCATGACCTCTACTGTCGCCTCTTCGTTTTGACCCTGGTGTCCACGATGAGTGCGTCCGCTCTCAACTCCACTGGTGGTTAAAAGCAGTAGCTCTGTCTGCTTTATTATCTTTTACACGACAAGGAGCGTTCCGAACCCTCATACGTTATCAGCAACAGCACAGCACTTTCCCATTGCATCTAGCTATTAATTTTTAAGTGAAGCAGTTTTTTTCTCCTAATTTGTTTTAAATTGGCGGCTTGCCAAACTCCACCTCCGAGTTAACCGTAGGAGTCTTTTTACCGCTTTTTTATAGTTCACCGTTTATGTTGAAGTTTGTTGACTATTGTTTTAAAAATGGCAAATCGTTCTGAATCGGATATGCTTACCATATTATTCATTTCTGCTGTTAATATGGCTTCTCACATAGTGAAGCAATGATCTACTTTGTATTTATTTTTACCACAATACTAAATTTGAAATGACGGGGCTCTCTGGGCCCTAAATATTCAATTTACGTTTTTTATTTATATGATATTTTTCAACCATATCTATACTTTTACGTGACCTAATATAAGCTAAATGACTGGTCAAAACGTTCCACTGGGTCACGTTAATTATATTCATGTTTACAATAACCAATTAGCCCATTTTACACCCATAAGTACCTTTCAAGTTCGGACATTTTAAATTATCTTATCTTCCTCTAAGTACCTGCACATTTTCATGGTGTACCTGTCTACTTCTTGCACATACAGAGTCGGAGTCCGCTTTTGCTAAGAAACTAAAGGAGCGTTGAAAAACGGTCAAAGGAGTTGTACATTTGTTTGCACATCACAATTGATGGCATTTAACTGTTTTAACTCCACGGCATCATACGAAGAAAGGAATGTAGTTTTGAAGAGTATATTGTACATTTGTCTTTAATTTCACCTTAATTTGTTCCTTAAACAAATGGTTTCTAAATTAAAACGTTTTAAAGGCTAGACAATCAATAAACTACAGGAGATTTTAAATCCATTGCAACTGCAGTTTCATGCCGATTGGAAACTTTCTCGCCCCATTTATCCGTCCCAAAGGTAGGTTGAAATGAAGATTTCACGTATTTTTTACTCGGGCGCAAAAGGAAAAAAATGTTATTGACTAGGTCTTAAAGTTTAAAATTGAGACACGTTAATTTTTTTTAATCTGTAGGCAAATTTCAATTTACAAAAGCGAAAACTTTCATGGAAACGCTTTAAAGCAGAAGCTTAGGATTTGCTGTTAACAATGCATAAAACCTCACTACTATATCAACTGGCTACGCCCCTAAGCATTTAAAAAAATATTCTGGAAGTTAACTCTTAAAGATGAATTTAAAGGTTTTTTTTTATCACGATAACACTAAAAGGCTGCTGTAATGTAATCTACAAATGTGTGCGCATAATAGGTTCTCTTACAGCATGGATTTTAAAGCCGAATTATGGAAACCCGTGGTACAAACACTTTAGTTCAATTGTATTTAACACAGCTGAAAATGATAGCAAAATATAAGTCACAAAAACTGATAGTGTCCGGAAATTTAGCGTTGAATATTTTTCTTACGAAGAACATTCGAAATAACGACAGTTTAAAAAGTTCAAACGTTTAGTTGTATTGTGAGCAATTAAACACCTGTTTACATAATGAATAATCAGAATAATCATGAAATAAATTATACCGATTTCGAGCAAGTGATTTCAAATTAATCTGCATAATCATGGCATATTGTCATGAAGCGGGCATTTTCGCAACTTTTGTTATCAACTGATACCCATAAGCATGAAACAGAGTATTGGAAATTTATAAGAATATTTAAGTGTTTGCCAGTACAATGACGATGTCTAAAACGGAAATACAACACAACCAATATTTATTCTCGCGATGTCAGTGGCAACAATTTAATTTCTTTTGGTGGGATTTCTTGATGGTGGTCTCTGGTCCCAATTTCGCGTAAACGTAAGCCCAAATCTCCAGGGAATGAAGGATCTTACTTCGGTAGGTCGACCCTATGCCATACGTAATTTTTCCATGATCATTTCACCACCCGTTAGCTACACAACTAACCGATATCAGTTTATTGCCTGCAAATATGCTTTCATATGGAATAATCTTCCACTGAAAATTAGGTTGTCGTCCACATTATCTATTTTCAAAACAAAGTTACGCAAACAATTCATTTCGGAAGATATATAGTTCTTATTGACTGTTTCCTTTCCAAACACCAAAATTTAAGATTTTAAAAAGGGTCCACCAGGTATTTGAGTAGGCTTCTTGATATTATATTGATCTCTAAAAATATTTCCATCATTCTCTGCACAGTCAATCTAAACAACTAATTTACCGTCCCCTGCATTTTAACTAGCAAAGCAAACTCTTTAAAACGTTGCTACTTTCATCCGATTTTGCAACCCCGACAATGGTCTCCAGGTGCAGTTGATGATCGAGGCCATTTCTCATGGTATCGCCTCTTTGTTGGTGGCCTATGCAGTCAGCAAGGTCACATCTCGATGATATTCTCATGCTTTATTTTGTCCCCTTTTCGTTTCGAGCCTGCTGTCCACGATGGTTTCCTCGTTTCTCATATCAACTGCTTCTTATAAACAGTAGTTCCGACTGCTTTATTATCTCTCACCCGACAAAGATCGTTTCAAAACATCATACATTTTCAGCAATATCAAAATGCTATCCTCTTGCATCTAGCTATACATTTATTGAAGAAACAATTTTTCCCCTTCTTTTTTTTAATTTGCAGCTCACCGATGGCTTCCTCCGATTAAACCGAAGGAGTTTTTTACTGCTTATTTTCCAGTTCATCGCACATGCAAATGATTGTTGACGTCTTTTTTCAAAATGGCAAATCGTTTTGAATCAGATATGCCTACTTTACTGCTTATTTCTGCTATTCATATGGATGCTCACAGAGGGCAGCAATTATCAAATTTATTTATTTATAACGTGATTCTTAGTTTATAGTGATGGAGTTCTCTAGGCCTTAAATATACATTTTTTATTATTTCTTTATTTTTTTTAAAGCACAGACCGTATGCGTTCACTTTCAGAACCGATACTTTATTGCTATGTGCTTACTCCGGCTTTGGTTCTTAAATACTAAATGCCTCAATATTTTAAACATTTCATTGACAACATCGGCTCCCTTGCGCTTCCATATCATTTTGTTTACAGCCTATAGTACACAAAGAAATGGATCCAAACATTTGGACCTTTTTAAATCCGCAAAGGTCCATTTAATGAAACCGGTGAGAAAAAGATTTTATATTTAGACAAAAGTCTCATATTCAGCAAGTTATGTTTTAAGCAATGGTTGACTGCTAATTATTTAAGATTTGAATTGTTTTGAATTCAGATACAGAGCATAAACATTCATGCAAATAATATTCGTTCAAGGAGCATCATGCTCGCATGCTGACAGTATGAAAGTTTCCTTTTGACATAATTTTTCGAGATTATAAAAGCATGATTAAACCTTGTGCTGCTGATTGTCCTTTTGAATGATATCAATCTAATTTTATGTAGGGTTTAAAGACTGCGTATATGTGCATGCGGTTTCAGACGGGATATTTTGACTGGTATCCTGAAGTGTCGTTGGTACATGAAAAGATATAGGGCGTTTAGTAAAATTGATGCTTAAAATGTAAAGTAACGTAATACTGCGTTAAAAATACACCATTAGTGCTTATAATAAATATTAAATTAAGAGAAATGTCAAAAGATTTTAAATGTGCATTCGATAATTTTTTTATTGTGAGTTGCCTCCTAAATTAGTTTTCATTTGACCTTAATTATAAGTGATCGCATTTAAATGACAGATGTAAAAAAGCGCTTTTCGGCACACTGTTATTTTAAGCTGCTATAAACCCAAAGTAAATGACATCAAAAGTTTTTTCCGGGGCTTTGATTTATGGGCCGATATTTCATAGATAAAACATTAAGCGGATGTTTTTGTGTTTCTTTAAAAATTTGTTCAATGTTTATAATTTAGAATTAATATTTGGTTAGCACCGGTAAGGCATTGTCAAAAAGTGAACGTGGTTAACGTTAGGTGGGCACACAGTTTAAGTCTGTTTTTACAAGCAGGGGCTGAATGATTTCTTGATGTTCAGTTAATACTTTACGAAGAGTTTTTGACACATGAAGAGCTAATATTCCACTGATAGTTGTATCTACGAGAGACACTCCACTTATAATATGTTAAGCCTAATTAACCTTAAATTATAGGCAAATTGTTCTAAAAAGTAAATTATAATTGACCTGAGACAAAATAATGAGGGTTCTCATTCTCTGTAGAAAAAAAAGCAAAAACAAATAAATAAAAGTTTTGGATAATACAGCCAGTGCTTTTTTTTTCACCTCGCAGAAAATGATATTAATCCACATCGTCCTTTACAATTCAAACAACAAAACCTGAAACAAGCACTTACACCTATAGAGTATATTAATGCATTACCGATCCGGCTAATAAAATGCAGAATGCTTGGTAGTTTCTAATCGACATGTACCTTTCTACTAGAATCGGTTTAAAGCGCGTATGCCTAAGCAAATTTAAATAACGTAAGAGGTTTAATATGTAAAAAAAACACGGGATCTTTTTGTTTACAACTGTGATCAGATCCCTGTTCGCTATTTGTCTTGCCAAATGATTTGTGATAAAAAAATTTCTTGGAGTTTTATTTACTGAGCAACAGCCTTGGCGCAGAACCCGGCATCTATTTAGATGCAAAGTGGAACGGAGAATTTTTTGAGGACTAAATTAAAATATATATGTTATTTGATTTTCCGAATAAAAAATAATACTTTATTACTTTACCAATTATTACAGAATAGAATTCGAAATCGATCACTCTCAATTAATTAGTAGAAAACCATAAAAATACTGCAAACACCTAAATAAACGTAAAATCAGTTTACCGTACACACCAATCTACCTAAGGTCAATCAATAATAAATCATATTTGATTCAGTGTTTTAATGATATATTGGCCTGCCAGACTGGCGTCTCACATACATGAAATTCGTGAAGTGTCGATAGGATTTAAGGTCAATAGTCAAATCATTATAAACTTTATTTAAACAAGCAAAGCTATTGTCTTTCGATAAACCTTAATATGAACTTCCTAAAGGTATGACTCAGCCCCAACTCTGCTGCTGAATTGGCGTCTTCAAGAGTGGAGCCGTTATCACTTTTGTGAAATTTGGGAGTGCAAAATAGGTTTTATAACACAATACATATTTCACAAGCTTCATGTACAATTTAATAAAGTGTAGTATACTTTGTAAGCAGTTGCTTTCTATCAAATATTTTAATTTTCCATCTGTAAACACTTCAAATACCAAGATATAATGCCGAGTCTCTTATCCACGAATGAGCCGAACTGAAATTATTGACAACAGCCCATCCTCCCAAACAGCTGGCTTTTCCGCTGATTATCGCCCCGTACCAGATCCATTTGTTGCCGTCTTCTGATCTGCAGAATAGTCCGCCACCACTGTCTGCATAGCAAGGACTCTAAAGTGCACGAGATATGCTTCAATAAACTTTGTGTAATAAATGGCTTTAAAAAAATTAAAAACAATATAAGTTTGGCAAATATTGTTAAAATTTATGGTTTGGTGATAAGTTCAGTGGTTCAAAATTCTTACTTAAAAGTTTATCTCTTTTTCATCCGTTTGGTTTTACATAAGAATATCAAGGCAATTAGTCTATTGTGTCTTCTTATTCTATGAAAAGCTTTAAACTTCGCTCTCCATTTATAATATGAACCCCTTGGTTCTCTAATGCTATATTATATTGCGTCTTATATACATTAAATCTGATAACATTCATCGTAACATTTAACTATTTAATGTCACCTTGGTTTGCAGAAAACATGAATCAGTAATTGTTAGCTTCAGTGACTTATTGACGATAATACCAATATTTAAGCGCAATGTTAATTTTCAATATGAAAGTATCATTGTACCACCGATATGTGCAGATATGTTTGTAATTATGAGTGGGATAAATGCCGACCTTTACATTTATTGTTTATATAAATTTGTTCGAAGTTTAAGCAAATGTCACCGCGTACCGTGCCTGCTGTCCTGATGCAGGAATGCCGATCAATCTTATAAAAATCGAACTCGCGCAGACAGTATAAGTCAAAATCCACTTCAACTTCAGCCTCTCTGAGTTTTTTTGGCCTAACTAACTGGCCCTGCGACCATGGCGTGTACATTCTACCCCAACCAGTGAAGTAGCAAAGAACACCCCGCGACAGGTGAAATCGACTGGACGGAAAGCAAATGGGCTGTGCTGCATCACCTACAAAAAGTCATTAGTAAAACAAAACAAATGGATTTAAGATGTGCTATTAGTATTTATGCCAAATTTGAAGATAATAAATTTAAAGTTAAATTAAATGTTAAACGAAATTTGTGCATAAAATATAAAGAAGATTATAAATAAACGTTTTGAATTTATACGAATTTTAGAATATTTAAAAATAATCCCATTTATCTTTTTACAAATACAGTGACTGCATTCAATATATAAGGATGTTTAAAAATATAAGGGGGTTCTTATTTAAGTTCCGTATGTTGGTCAAATTATTTACAAAACCAGCCACATCATCTAATTTTAGTGAAAATGTTAAGGGGGAATATGAAAGCACAAGTTGAAAAACATTTGTCGTTATTTGAATAACATTATGCATTTATGAAATATTTTCAGGCTGATATAACGTCATCATACTTTTCATTATTGGGCTCCCCATTTTCAGTATCGCAAGATCCGTACTCTCCTTCATGAGGTTAATATTGAAGTTTGGGTGAACGATTGCACGTTGCACGGTATAAAACTGCCCCAAACCATCACCTCTGGTAAAATCATGGGCACCAACAAGTGCATACATTACAAAGCCTGTTGCTCCCTCCACCTGAAATTCAGTCCCTACTGGAAAAACTGTGCAACGAAAGTGGATTTGCAGGCAATGTGCGGCTGTCAAAATGAGAGTGTCACTGATCAGTGTTCCACCACAGTAGGGATAGAATCCCAGGGAGCTGGAAAATAGCCCGACCTTGATAAATGCAAAAATTGCGTTGAAAAGCTGTTATGATGCAGTGGAAATAAGCTTCGGTAAATTTATTATATGCACACTAAATCGATACAAATACTTTTTAATAGCAACATATTTCACCGATTTTTTCTTCTATAGTTATTTCCGTGAACTGATTTATTTAAGGAACTTAGACCGTGCAACAGTTAAGCACAGTGCTGCAATCACAATTTTTTGAAAGTGCTTGAGTTATCTATTATGTATAGTATTGCATAAGCCTTATAGTAAATATCATCGTGTTTTTAAACTTTTGTGAGTAATCTAAGTCTGCACTGTGGTGTTTCCAGCTACATGACCTTAGAGAATGGAGCATTTTTTGCATGTTTTGAGTATTAACACGGCATATGCCTGATTTCAAGCGATGTGCTTGCAGCACGTTTATTCAACACCTAATTTTTTTAACTGTCCATTAAATAAATTCTCCCACGTTTAGGTGCGCCTTACCACTGTCAAGTTTTTAAACAAACAAATCTGAATTGCCTACGTAAATTCAAAACATGGTGAGTACGTAAGACAAATAAAGTGAATGTTTTCATAGTATCACATTGTAAAGTGGCATTGGATTTTCAAGCTGCCTAGAATATGGTGATGTCATATTGCACAAGATGGTATGATTAATTTAAGCTTCACAAAGAGGAATGACTGAAGATAAAACAAAGAAAATTTATTAGAAATTTCTACGATGTCCGTATAGAAATCATCATGCTTACATGCCACGGCCAACTTTTTGGTGTTGCAGGAACTTTCATATGCTCGGCTTCCTCTTTGTATTCCCGCTCGACTGCGGGAACCCCACAGCCAGTTGGAAAGCCTGGCTCAATTTCGACAGCTTAATTTTAAGAGCGAAAATTCACTGGTAAAAAATGCCTTTTTTATCAAAGCGTGCCCTCATTTTTACAAAAACGTATCGCTTAAGTACCGATGTTGATTCAAAAATAAACTTAATTTAAAAAGGATTTTTATTAGCAGCTTACCGTTACCATTTATACTTGCCGCAAATTTACATTAAACTGAGTAAGATAGCGTTCATTTAAGGATAAATATACTGTCATATTTTGTTTATGTGCATGCCGCGCATAGAAAACATGAATTTAGAACTTTATGAAAGGCATTTTCTATCATAAAATGTATACCATTTGTTTATTTATTTAACAGATTTTGTGATTTAACAAGGAAATCTTTTACAAAATTAACGATAAGTTTAATATTTTGTTTAATTAAAATGTAAAATTTAAGTCGCCACATACCATTCGCAATGACAGGAAGCACTGTGAAGTAGGCTCCAGCGGCTATGAAAATATTCATCATCTGATTGCAGTTTCTTATGACGTGAAAATATTTCAGCGTAGCTGCTGCCAGTATATTTAACGCGCACCCTTTCCAATAAGAGCAGCAGGTTATCGATAACAAAACAAATGGTCTCAAAAAAATGTATAAGCCTTTCAGCAAAATGTGTAGTTCATTTTATAAAAGAACAAAATACTTGACACACTATAACAAATGTCAAATGTACCACAAATACCTTTTTGCCAACCAATTATTAATAACTAAATTTTAGGCTCGATATTGAAACCTCTTCAATGCCTGAACTTATTCGTTTTACATTTTGAACTAATTGAGTCACACTAGTTTACTGAGCATGATTAATTTTCAGTGCGCTTGTATAGTACCTAATGGGGAGTAGTTGAAATATTAAAGGTTGTCCTTTCCCATCTATTTAAATCGGCATCACAGAGAATCCTCATTAATCAATTTATATCTGTTTATCTGGTGTTTTTTTGGATAAGTTCTTGTCAGTAAAGCTTCCTTAGATTAAGCGTGATAATTTATTAATCCTCGCTAAAATAGGTATTTTCTTTTAATTTCCCATTGGTAAACATGCATCTCTTTAAACACCTTTTGATTTTAAATTATTTTTTTCATACTAAGATCGTCTTTCCAGCCTCTACACAGCTTACATAAATATAACTTAAAAGGAACTTTCATAAGTAAAAATCAACATTGCTTTAAGTGAAAGTTATTTAACCCAAATATACAGAATGTTGGAATAACCATTCTGAAAGCGATTTGTACAAAAAAAACGTTGTTAGTCTGTCAATTATTTATCCCTACCATTAATATAAAATTGCACATCTTATTTTTTTATAAAAGCCATGTTTGTTGTTAAACACCAGTTAGCGTTCTTAGGCCGATTAAATACTGCCCATATTGCTCACGAAAAATATTACCGAGTTACTCGCAGCTATAGACAAAAGAACAAGATGCCAACATATTTTATAAGAGAGAGTGGACGCTGACTGCACCAAACATCAATATTTTCATTCTTTTTGGAAGACATTCTGGTTATTCAGCATGCTTTGAAATCCCAGCAACAGATCATCACCGATCCCTTTAAAACGCAGTATCCCTTACATAGTTTCGAAATGCTGTGCCATTATCCTCTGCCCTTTTTTTGTCTTTTAGACTCTGTCCTGACGCCAAATCCAAGTATGCAGTGAAACAGAGCTTTTTGACTTAATGCAAGTTTGATCTTAAGGTACTCCAGGGTAAGCCACACCATGGGCAGTAAGTTTTGGAGAACGCGGTGGACATTGATGGATTTCGTCGTTCAAACTGACATGCATGGGTGTATAAATGGTAGCTTTGGGTTAGCTGCACATCGTAGGAAGAACGAGATCATGTCATTCACCACTTTCATGTGGTGAAGTCCCTTGTCAACGACCCTTACTTGTAACTGAATTTTAAGTGCGGCTCCGCGAAGCCGGACTCGACATATAGGCAACACCCTAATCACAGCCTCGACTTGTTGGCTAAAGCTGGTAAGGGTTTTCTGTGTTTTGCGTGTCTCAAAAAAAAACTTTGGTCTGCCCTGCATAACGTCTACCTACCCACAAATTAAAAAGTCATAACCAGCCGACGAAAGGCCATTCCATATGCAATCCGCGCTAAATCTAATTTCCGCATGCTTAAGCACAACCACTTCGTCATCACCACGATGGTTATTTGAAATAAAAAGCACTTGAAGGTTAAAAGAAAGGAGACTGCAAGGTCATTTCAACAGTGCTCTTTTAAATCTGAGTATTCGCCGTTTTGACGTCAGAAATACAGTGCAACGGCGTGCGGAAGACCTGTAATCTCTTGAAGAAAACGCCAACGTTGAGCATGGTGGTGTCTACGGCACAGTTTCTTCCAATCCACTACCTTTGCCATCCGCAGACGTGCACGTCCATAATACCTCAACAAAAATGAAATTAAAATTTATTCGAGGCCATGAGGGCTATCTTCGCCCAATGCATCAAAGCAAAAAACATTTTTTGGCATTTTTGATGGCAAAAAACTCTCAACGAGTTAGCAAATATTCTGATGCTGAGAACTTGATAAGTGATACTAACTACACATCAGTTATCCCAATGGTAGCCAAGTAGAAACGAACAGTGACCTTTATCTCCCATTTTCCCTATCGGAAAGAATACGGGCCGCACAACAGTCCTCCAGGTGAAAAGCTATGGGATGCAACGCAGTCCAACCTCAATCGTTTGCGCACGATGGCCCTGGCTGATGGTGGAACTTACAACTTTTTTTCAGGAAATGTTGCTCAAAGTACAATTATGTAAGAATTATACGAACACGGAAATTGAGCACTGGGAAAATTAACAGGCATATCTCTTACTACCATAAGCCCATATTACTCTTCATTGTCACCCTGGAGGTAAGAGCACATATTGATTGTAACATTCTACATAGTCACACAAAGCAGACACTGTTCTCAAAAAGTCAGTCTGACTTCCAATGACTCCATGCAATAATCACAAATGTTTCGCAGTTTGTCGGCTTAAAGCGATATAAAACCATAGAAAAACTAAGCTCTATAATATCTACGTGGATCTGCCGAAAGCATTTTACACGGGGAATAACGACAGAATGCGGAAAATCATGCTTTTATTTGGCTACCTTAAGCGATTAACTCATATGTTACATTTACTCCACAACGTTATTATGGCACGCATTTTTGACAAAGATAAGGGCTGCGTAGCATTGTCACTGAACAGTGGAGTGGAGCCGGACTGTGCACTGCCCCAACTCATTTCAGTCTCATGTTCTCTATCATACTGATGGATGCCTAACTTAATAATTTCCTTGCCTTAGGAATCGCCTTAAGAATTGAGGGGTTCCTTTCCAATATCTGGCGTATTCAACCAATGTATCTTTATTTAACGTCCACAGTCCCCTCACTGCTAGTTTGAAATGACTGTGAATCGCGCAAATTGGGAGGACCATAAGGAATCTATAATGATACTCTGAAGAAATCTCTCAAGCCACTGCAAATCGACCAGGCTACCAGGGTTCACCTCCACCAGCACAGATTGATCTTGAAAAATCCTGTGTGGACGGATAAAATTATGAACGAAGCAAACCTGAACACAACGTCCAGGCTTAAAAACGATTTTTTTATTAAAAGTCATTGCATAAACCAGAAACATAAATAAACACACACACCGAGTGCCAATAGGCCTCATTGGGCATGTCCCGACTCATAACAAAACACATTCAGATAACACAACTGTAAAATTGTCCAGTATCCTTCCTAATACATTCAATTAAATCACAAATCGTCCATTGTCACGATCTTCCTCACAAAGTATTGTTTAACTGTCATTGGCTTACCGCTCTCGATCAGCGGCACACTCATAAATGCCCATGTCGTTCTCAGCGGCCACCATATCCTAAACCACAACACTTACTACCTCCACTGCTATGAAAAACAATTACGGCTGGAAAACAGAAACCTCTACCACTGCTGCCCAATCACAGGAAATTGACAATTGATTGTTTATCATTGTGACTGTTCACTTACCTCATATATTTGCCTGGTCGATCGATTAGGAATCCGTCGCACAGAGTCTGAGGTACCCGTTTTCGGAATGGCTTCAGACCGCAGAGACCGCCAATTCCCTTGATAATTCTCATAACACTTGGGCAAAATGGGCACAACTGATAGCAGAATTGACTGGGATAGTGTAAAAGCTAACACCTTTTCCGCACCCATTAATATTTCTGTAAATAACTACCAGCAGATTATCATTACGTCAATATTTTGCAGATTTAAGCAGTAAAGCATCAAAAGATAACTGATTTGGTTTTAAGAGAGGCATTTTTTTTCTCTTACGTGCAGAATGAATGTCACAGAGGAACTGCCAACTTAACCAATTTTCTCTACGGCTCGAAAGTTCACCCTATCGACCGTTGGAGAAAATATGACGCACACATTCTACACAGCATTCAAGGAGCCTTTTATAATGCAATGAATAAGCAAGGGGCACAATTTTGAAGTAAATCAGAATTTTCTCGCATAGGCGAATTTTCATTGCCTCTCTTGACGATCAACAATCCACGGAGTTGGCAGTTGACACTGATGCTCCACAGAACTACCTTTTTTGGCACTACTCTCTTCGATATCTATATTTGTGACTGCATGAGTGTGATCAGCATTGACTTAGCCATTATCAATTACACTATATATTTTTGGAAGGTGATCTGAAATTTATCTCATGAAGTATATGTACAGATAGGTAATTGTTTCATGATGATTGTGCGATGACAATTAAAATTTATTTTCACGGCATAGAAACTTTGCCTGTATAAACAGGTCTCTACCGAATCATATGATTAACGCTCCAACGAATAGCAGCAAAAAACCTCACATAAATTAGTATCACTCGATCTATCCTGCCCTGCTACCCACCATAAGTTCACCTTACGTACCGACCTGGTCGGTCACTGGCGAAACAATCGCACAGCGGCCAATGAACCAATGCCCAGAAGGATACATGTAGTTGAAGACCGATCTCTTTACATGTTAGTCGACATTTTAAAATGTGCTTTCAATTAACATATAATACATAAAAACTGATAAAATATTAGGTATTGAGCAAAACATTAAAAACATATATCAGGTTTAGCAGGACAGACATTAAATGTACCTCTTTTCGCTCGCATGCTAAAATCTGCTCTCTCAGAATATAGTACCATAATTTTGTTTATTTCTTTGTTTGTTTTTGGTGCACTGGTAACTCGACATGTCTTTTACATAATAGGCAAAAATCCCATTTCTTTTAAACACTTGGTAGAAGACGCGGATTTTTAACGTGTAACGTGGTACATATGCTGGACAATCACGTGTGTTAGGTATCCGCACGGAATTGACTTCAACGACCCGCGAACGAGCACGTTTTTCGGTAAAAGCAACATATTTTTCCTAAAATGTAGTTATTCCTCTCCCCCAATAAGGCGGAACATGACATGTTTGTGTTGCCTGCAGTTGTTGGATGGAGTATATATATGGGAACTGAAAGCAACCTGAAATGATAAAATCACACATTTTCAGGCTTTGATTATTAGTTACTACCCAGCACTTTATAATTTTTATTTCTAAAGAACCTGCCAAAACTGCTCTATATGAAATCAAAAAGAGTATTTATGTCGAGCGGAGCGATGTGAGAATATAGGGGTAACAATTTACTTATATTTTCTTTCATCTCTTCTCTCCTCAATTTTACCTTGTCCGACTTCGTCGTGGAAATTTGGTGCGTGTTCGGGAATCAGCCACCCAAAAATGTTATGTTCTTCCGGAAGTGAAAATTTCCGTGTGTGCCGATTGCTGAATGGCTTATCATGTTTAAAGCTGGCAAAGACAATACATGGATTTTTCTCGTTTTAATATACACCAAAAGTCCCAAGAAGGCAGCATATTTCCAGTGATCTTGCTTCTAAAGAAAAGTCTTCCAGAAACACGCCTTTTCGCTAATATCAGTTAATAATTTGCCAAGGCAACTAAAAACTGTTTAATAATGTGTCATTTGCTCAAACGTTTCTCGGTGGTCCAACATTAAAATCAATAGATGTCACAAGTAAAATGGTTCCTATTTTAAATGTTTCAATTGATAAGTCTAGACACAAAGCCCAACGAATTGTTAAAACTTAAACGGAATTTTCGTTTATATGCACTGCAGAAAAATAACAGAAGGCAAACTTAATTATTACGAAGAACGTTTCCCCTCCCGTTGAGATAATCTTTCCCTATTGATATGCATTTATCACTCACTGCCGGTGGGTTTGCTTGAAAAATTCTGGAAAGAATATCTCTTCAAATGTTGAAAGTATTTTTGTGGACCAGTTGCATCGCTACTAGCGAACTTAACTGCTGCCCATTTTTGAGCGTTTATTAAAAAGTACTGCAGGTGAAAGTCAACGAGTTGTATCAGATTCGGACTTGAATTTTCATCAAGGCACTATGGCTTATTGATTTAAGTCAAGAGAAGAGCATTCCCTTGAAAAATATTGCAGATAAAGGAAATGAGAGTCAGTTTCTCTGTTAACAGCAGCCATGGACCAAGTAATAATCCATCAACCATATTTAAAAAAATTAAATGCACGCTGGCTGCACAAAAGCACTGGAATTTTTCATATTATTTCCGATTAAATTTGTTTATTCCACTGGCACTGAAACAAGTGCAACTGATTCATAGCGGACCCTTTTAAACGATCTTTGCTTAACGAATTAGCGAATCGATGTGCAATTGCTAAATATTGTCCTGTGTTATGTTCGCGCATACACTCCGCACTCTATCTGGCCATATCAGAAAAAAGTGTTATTTTTTCCTTAAAGATATAAAGAACCACGGCCGTTATCCGCATGGCATGGGTTCGAAAATATGCTAACTAATATATTGAAGAGGGTTGATACAAAACCAAAAAAATTGTCCAACTGAGTTTTTTCCCAAGAGAATTTTTTGATACCAATATCATACGAGAGTTTTTACTCAGCTTGGATTATTAATCTGATAAAAGTCTATGTAAATTTTATCTTTTTCAAATATTATTCCCTGTTTAATAAACATAGTAGTGTTGTCGAATACAGCTAATCTAGAGCAACGTTTTATAAGGATTTGATACTCATAGTCTAAATATGGATTCAGTCTGCTAAACATAAACGATCTTACCTGCTGCTGAAAATCCATATCACGTATATCGTTGATAGATTTAGAATGCTACCTTACACCAGTCCACGTAAAATACACAATTATTAGCATTTGAGGAAAAACATGAGATTCATATTTCCTAAAATTATTTATACATATTTATTATTTATATGATGTACAGTGCCTTTTTGTTATATGCAGGCCTTTTGAGTTGCGAAATATCTGTTGAATGATTCCATGCAATGCTCTTTGAACGAGAGCTGAACTTTGGCCTCCCTCAGGGTTTTTTGACAAATATTTATATATTTGGACCCTTACCGGTATAGGTGCAGACTAAGAGGTTTGACAGACCGGCACGTTTTGCGGGAAAACAAATTGGCCACATTGCCGCATTATGTGGGATAAGGCATGAAAAGTATAAGACAAAACGGGGTTGTGTTGCTTTCTTCTTGATTACGCGTTGCCTGATGGTGAACAATTGCCACATACACAAAACTTCGATAAGGATGATAAAGGCGTACGTGCTTGCTGATATTAGCACAGTGAGCATTCAAATAGTGAGGTTGTTGCCCAATTAGTTGCTATGTAGGTGCGTTATTCAACATTGGCAGACGAAGAACCCTGTTGAACAATCCCTGATTATTCAATGTTTCTCCAAATGAAAAGGGTGTTGCTTGATTTGTGTTCAGTCCTATTATACTGCTCCAACGATAGAACAGCCTCTTTTCTAGCCGGCGAGATTGATGTCACTGATTAAATGTCACTGAAAGTAATCTTAAAGGTTCTTCCGTTCGGTTTTGATGAAACATTTGTCCAATTAAGAGTATTTCATTCTAATTTATGAATTTGAATGATACTGGTTGTTACTCCTAGCAAATGTGGGGAAAAGAGTTGTTATGGACTATTCTCTCCCTCAGTGATATGCAACTGCAGATAGCTCAGACTGATGTGCAGTCAAGCACATGCCAGTAATGGAGACGGTGCGATGATTTGCAACAAAATGTATGTTTGTGCATGGACCATGGGTGACACGGTTCCCTGTTGTCGGTTTAATTTAATTAATGGCTAAGCACTTGCGATAAAGCGCTATCTTTAATGATATTCTATCCTCCTTAAGTTGGGATAACTAAAAGTCACTAAGCCAACGCTACCTAAGGTCAACATTTAATAAATATTATATGACCAAGTATGCCTGTAAGGCAATAAAAATGACTCAGCAATGTAAAAATTCGCTCCGTTTATTATTATTCTTCAATAAACTTCTGCTAATGTGAAAGCTCCTTAAACAAACTTTTTTTCGTCGAATAAAATGGGATTTAGGTTACTTCTGAATCCAAGCATTCGGCCTTCGACATTTAAGTGGACTTTTATTTGTTTTTTTGGAATATCTGCCCTTGTTATTACTGTCGGCAAATATTCCGGTATCTGATGCAAAAGTAATTATTTCCCCGCAGAAATTAGTGTGCCAAGGACTAACGTTAGTCCCGAAAGTCCAAATTTCATGCACATTGACCAGATGCTCTACATATTGTCATGTTAAATCCTGAAACAGACTTTCCTTCGCGCATTTAAGATACAACTCAAAAGGGAAATAACTTAATTACATTTTATTTCAGAATTTTTCTGTTTATGTACCAAGTGCTGACAATCAAAAAAGGGATGAAGATAAAGATGTCATCAGAATAACGGTAAAAAAACGGTAAGAAAATCTTCAATAATTATTTTAAAAAACGTACGAACATTGCAAGAAACATAAAAACCTTTAGAGGACATAACCCTACTACGATGTTCGTCGACATTCGTTTTCACAGTGAGTTGTCGTTGCCTGAAAATAAATCCCAAAGAATGTCATAAGATTTGACACGACTGACACATTCAAGCATTAACTTTTTTGATATTCAATTTTAAAATACCGTTCTTCCATACTGAAGGAACTGTTATACCAAACAAAAGCTTTGCACAGCCATACATCTTACGGTAATACCTATTATTTTAAAAGGATAATCATATGTACTTCAGGATGAATTTGTCTTTACTTCACTGATAATTGAAAACATTATTTACTTCTTTGCAGAAACGATTATTGCAACTTAAATGTTGAAGGCAAAGTGTATCTTAATAAGGTTATCAACGGACATTCCTAGCATCTTTAACTATCCCGATCTATACAGAGCTTTTCTTCGAGAGGTGTTTTGTTTTGCAACGAAAGCTTCAAAAATAGAATTTGCTTTTTGAAAAAGGATACTAAAGTAGAGTTTCTACATTAAACTTCGCACATGATAATTCGAAAAATTATTAAAAAATATATACCAGACGGATTCTAAAAAACTCTTGTTTAATCTAACTGCTTAAATTTCATTCAATACCTGTTTATTTTTGATTTCCATATATATTTCAAATTGAACTGCGCACATAGTCCTGATCTAGCCTTTGACGGTTGTTTTCTGAGCAGGACGCTAAAGCTCCGTCTCACACAGCACGTCACTTTTCCAACCAGGGTGTGCGAAGCAAAACAGGCCAATTTCCTGGACTATGTTCTCACAAATCCGCAAGACAGCATCGACGATGTGTCATGTCTACCGCCGCTAGGCAAAAATGACTACGTGGTACTGCGATGGGAGTACACACTTTTTGCTATTCCAGCAATACCCACAACAATCAGAAGGAATATATGGCAAGCTGATTTCGGTGGAATGAGGGTCGAACTCATGCGCACTCAATGGGAAACTTTTTTCTTTGGAAACATAACCAAAGACTGGGAAACGTTTGGGGACATACTGCACAGACTCATCAAAAATCTCTGTCCGATTTGGAGAAAAAAGGTTAACCAACAGACTACAATGGCTAACGCAGGCCTAAAAAATCGAAGTTTACAAAAAGCGGATATTGTGGAAAAAATCGCTAACGGACGGAACTCCTGCATCTCTAAATGCGTACAAAATGCAAAGAAATCGGGTCAAGGGCCTTATTTTTAGAACAAGACAGGCTTTCAAAGTGGTCCTGCTGAACGGAGCCACCGTGAATCCGAAACTAATTTACGGTTAACTCAGGGTGGCAGTTTTTTCTCCGTAATATCACCGGGGGTTTTTTTCATTGTCTGCTCCTTTTCAACTATGTTCTACTATGTTTGCCTCACCAACGTATCGAGATACAATTTTTTTGATACCACAACTGGCATGTACAAATAGGGAATTCAAAGGTGACTTTCCTACATCTCCCTCAAATATACTGGTACTGAGATCTGTTGTGGATTAAACGAATAATCCATACTGCATGTATCACCTTAAAATTTACATCGCTTTTGTGCAATAACCCCTAACATTATCACATGGGAGTGCGTGAAAGCCTTTAATTGGACAGTACTTGCGGCACAGAATACAAATACACCTCAAAAGCCGAGTGGAGAAGAGTCTGCTTTTTACTTGCGTGAGACGGTTCTGGTGTTGCTGAGATATGTGGGAGTTAATGTGGGGTGCGGGCATAGGTGGCCAGACCTGTGGCAAAGGTGCATGCGTCCAAATTGTTCCATTATGTGGGATGATGTGTGTGTGGCCAATGTGGACAGTAAACACAGGTGTGGCAAACCAGTGTAAGTGTCTAAGGCATTGGTTCATCTTTCTCCGTACTATTGATACACAAATAAGTTACTAATTCGATACGTGAGATGAAGGTGTGGTTACCGTCAGGGCAGGATAAATCGGGAGAGAGCGTACCGCAGATGATTTGATACTGCAGTTCGTTGTAAGATTGATAATAGGATTCATTTTAGGTTTCGTTTGTCAAGGGGAAGGTTTTTGGCCTGAAAGGCAAATTTTAATTGAGTTCGCAAGAAGATGTGAAAGTGCTTGTTCATTAATGATTGTGTACAGGAATTGGACTGTAACTTTGCTATGTTTGCGGACGATATAAAAATCTGGAAAGTTATCCACAATGCTGCTGATGCAGACAATTTCCAAGAAAATCTTCCTCGATTGGACGAGTGGTCCCGCTAATGGCTCTTGTCCTTCAAATCATACAAATGCACCATGCTACGTCTGGAAAATCGCAATCAGATCACTGCTATGCGACCCTACTATTTTAACGGTTTGCCACTCCGAGAAGCACACACACAGAATGATCTTGGAGGTTTGATAAAAGACAACTTTAAAGCCTTCTACGCAATTTTCCAAGGGAGCTAAATCCGTCAATTAAATACTGTACGCTATCAAGTGGGCATTTAAAGTTTTTGATGAAGACTGCTTTTCTTAAGTCTTGGGTACGTTTGTAAGGCCACATCTTGAATCTGTGATCCAAGCCTGGCGACCGTGGACCCAACAGGACTACAACATGCTCGAAAGATTGCAGCGGCGAGCCACAACATTAGATAGAGGTCAAGCTGAACTGCCATTTGAGATTCGTCTAAATAACCTAAAGCTCTATCTTCTGACTAATAGGCAGTCGCGCGGAGACTTGATACAAACCTTCCCTATCGTGCGTGGCACGGATTGCGCCCTTCTATGTGATGACTTTTCCCCAACTTGCCCCTACGAAAAATCTCCGAGGTCATCCATTTAAACTAAGTGTGCCCCAAGTAAAACTGAATGTAAGGAAGTATTTTTTTCACCAACCGTGTCGTGGAACCGTGGAATAACATACCTGAGGCGATTGTTATGTCCCAGTCTGTGTAAACATTCAAACATTGGCTTGACATACATATGTTACAGTACCACGAAGACTATGTGACTAATTAACCTTAACAATATCTGTGTACCACGTTAACCTGCCTGCATTCACTTGACTGTTACTTCTTTAATTTGCTTCTTATTCATGCTAATTTTATGTAACAAATAGGGATTTCATAGGCGTTCGCCTATTTTCCTCAAATACACTGAACTGAACTGAAAAGCTTACTAAAGCCAATTAAGTCGAACCTTCCAAAGGCTCCTTCTATTAGATACAAGCACGACCTTTCGGGTTTTTCTACTTTTAACCAATAGACTGACTGCTTCATTTAGTGTGGTAACAACAATCAGTGCCATTTCGGAACCTAAACCACAAGTCCTGCAGTTTAATTGACAAAGTTCATCATTTGATGCATGGGCTACCTTAGGCAATTTGCAGTGGATGGCAATTTATTACATTGAGTAATAGTAGCCATAGTTTTAAACACTTCACATGTCAATGCAAATTTATCTACCGATTTACATCAAGGGGCTCCGTTCTGGATGACCTTCTAATGCTTTATGGCGTGAATATAAATAGCCACGTAACTAATTAACAGATTCATGCAGACACCAATATGGATTTATAATAAGACACCGCAAAACTATAACCCTGAGTAGCCCCGATTTATACAACTATCTCAACCGATTGTTAATCACCAAGATAGAGAGTCCATGATTGACCAATGAAGAACTATTTGATCCACTTTAATAGCTTTACCCTTGCTGATTAAAAATTAATAAGCAAAGGGCCCCTAAGAATTTTTGTAGTTTGAGTGCATTCCATTTTCATCATTTGTCAATCAAGTCTATATTTCCAGTCAGGAGAGCAAATTTGGTAATAAGGGCTTTCCTTTGTCGAATCCATGCCATCGTTCAGAGAGAAGTTGAGGTCACTCCGACAACAACATCAGTAAGCGTCTAATAATTAACTCCAAAAATTGAAAAATATGGCCTCGAAGCATACCTACTGATGGTTATTTTCTTGATTGTAATTGGATTTGCAAGACGTGTCAGCTGTTTCCATTTCCCGGTACATTCTGTTCTCAGGGGTAAAAATGTGGCCTACGCGGTAACTGAATTCACAAAAGCAGTGAGGACAGTGAAATCGGTCGTTTCTGCTGCATGCCGATTCTCCAATAACGTTTTCGCCTGAATCTGTGCGAGAGATATGCAAGTGATTTACCAGGGCGATATGAGGTAAATGCGCGATCGCATTGATGTTGCTGGACGTCAGCTTTAGTCTCAGTGGTGAAGGAAGTGAGGGATGTTGTGTCGATGGTACTGACCGCCAGGCTCGACGTGGGCTTGGAGGCAAGGATGATGGTGCCGCTGATTGAGCGTGTTAAGCTAGCCATCGGTGGTGAGAATACTAGTTTTCATGTATGATGTGGGTTTTTCTGAACTAATCTGTAGAGATAATCTTCGCTTTTCCCGTTGCTTTTGTTGAATTTTTTTCGTATTGCCTCTGAAAACGCTTAATGCAGCCCCTCCGCGGCGTGTGCGTATGGGAATGTTTGTGGTTTCTGTTATCCCCTGTAAATTATAAACTATTCATTATGCTTGGCAGCAGCGTTTCTTTTTACATGGTGGATCAGTGTATCCGTCATTTGCTGACCTTCATCTGGTCATTCCGTCTTATTTGAGGTCATCGTAGGACATCGAGTTGAATTAAATTTGCTTCAGAGAGTTCATCAAAGTGTCCCTTAAGCCTCGTAATGGTCCTTCCTTATTGCAAAGCACCCGCAGTGGCATCGTCATCACAACGTTCCGTGGGTAATCTCCGCAGTCCATTTTTATCAGAATGGCGCTACCTCACATTTACATTTGACAAAGCATGGCATGAATCTTAAGGATTGGAATTTGTTCACGGATACTCTTTTGCAAACTCTTATTTATTTTTTTACGAAATTAGCTGAGATTTAATTTATTCAGCTTCCAGGCTTGGCAAACAAATGATTGTAAAAGGGGTGTGGTTTAGATGACGGCTTTTACATCTTTTTTGGTTTTCAAATGTGGGCTTAAGTGATTTCATACAGATAAACGCATACAGCCGAGGACATGACTGAATTAGGCTATCAGTGTAGTGACCCGATGGTCGACCATTGAGTTGCCTAACAGCGTACTTCTCATATAAGCGAAGTGTGCCACTTTTGAATGTGTGGTGAATTATGCAGTTATTTGCTGAGCACCATATTCTCAACCAGATGGTATTTGGTTCAAAATGTCGTATATTTCCGTTCAACCGGCATTTATGCATGTCCTTATCTATAATGGCGTTAAGTTCACTGTCATATGCAAAGAACAGTTTGTGGAATGTAGACATCAAATGAATCTTTGGCGGCAGCATAGGTTGGCTATTGGAAGGCATTCGTCATTTCGTGTGCTTCAAAACAACCGAAAACAGTATTTGATATGGATGCTTATTTAGATGATTACAAGGAAAATGTGTGGATATCATCTCGGTGACGTTGAACAACGATATTAAGAATTTAGAATTTATATTTGGTAAGCACCGGTGGCAACCATGGTGGCAACAAATGTGCTGGTCCCTATTTTCAGTAAACGATTGTCAAACCATTAAAATTCTGATAAATTGTTTGTTGGTACGACATCTCCTAGAATGTCGTTTTAAGTTCCACTGAGCTCATTCACGTGAGATAGATTGTTTGGCTTCCCTAAGCTTTCCCTCTGGAGGGCTATTGCCCGGCCCATATGGTTGTTGGTAGTACGTTGATAAATCTTCATCACATGTCAATTCAAATAGGGAACTTGGTCACTGGCAGCTTCCGATTAACCTAAAAGCACTATAGGAAACATATGAAGTGCTCGGCCTAATGATTCAGAATAGCTAACTTCACGATCAGAAGTGTTGCTCCTCTTTTGATGCATGGCTCGTAAAACGCCTTCGAGGCCTTGAATTGCTTCTAAGTTTAATTTTGGTCAGTGTATTATCAAATTGCACCCCTTTGGACGGTGAATTTATTGGAATTCAAGTGGCTCCGCAGAAGAAACCATGATGTCTCCAAATTTGCGTATTTCTCTAGAGATTACAGGTGTTCTCCAGACTGGGCTTATCTCTCGTTGAAGTCATAACAACAGGCATAACAGTGTTTAACTTACCTACTAGTGTCTTAAATTAGAAACTTCCATGTGGTTTACTTTGGATGGTGATCTTAAAAAATCATGAGGTAGAGATCCATCCAGCTATCGCACTATGGTTTTCGTTGCTAAAGGCACACCAGCGATAATATGGTTTAGCAGCTGACAAAATAACGATCAACAGCTCATTTATTTGGCTTCATCCCGCTTTGGAAGGCAAACTTGTGCATTGTGAAGCAGGAAACGGTTTTCACCGCTGATTCGCAGATAAACGAGGTCGCTTTGCTTACGTTCAGCTAGACATTGGTGGTCCAGGTCTAACTGCTAGACAACACGATCATCCTCAACGGGCACATTATTGTCGTCCCGGAAGACCTGTTTTTCTGCCTTTGGCATATACACCTCTTATAATTTCGGGTTCTCACAGAATATGATATTCGCCTAATGATACATTATCAATGGAGACCGGGTAAATTCGCTAATATTTGTGGCTAACCGCTCTCCGCGGAGAGGCACGTGTCAAATATGCCCTGAGGCAACTGTAAAATCATCCAACGATGTCATTTGGGATGGCAAATGTTACATGGGCTCTGCCAATGAACCGATGCTCTGTGTAAAAGTGCATGATGCATCCGACTTTAAATCAGACCCATTTCAGAGAATCGGGTGCCACTGAGAGCAGCCATTTATATCTTTTGAAGTTGAAGTTCTCAAGCAACTCTTGTCATTCATTGTCGCAGCGCGTTTCTCATGGGAAAGATTAAGAGGTTACGAGCATCCCAGGCTGCTATTTTTGGGTAGACTCATTGCAGCAGCTGGAGTGTACGGTTGGGTTTGTGGACTGGAATTTTGTTTTTAATTTGAAATATTTTAGTTTAGATTTGCAGTAGAATTAAATGGTTGGCCGAGGAAAAACAATGTGATATGTTCAAATCATCTGCTGATTGCTCGTAAGACGCTTCTCTAGAAAACCTGGAAAGACAGATGAAATTATGCATAGTAAGTTATCACTAATGAATGCCTCCTTTAAATATAACATTTGTAAATAGCTTTAAGTCTGAAGAGGCAATATTTCTTCGAAAAGGTAACTGAAAATAGAAAATTTGTTTTCTAAGAAACATGATGAACAATGTATGATCTCGAAGCAGAAGTTTAAAAACCATACGTATAATTATTACATTTAACTGAGTAGTAAATAACCGAATGGAGGCTTCGCATAGAAAACTAAACACAACAGAATATATTGAGCTGCCAAACCCTGTCACGTAAGGATGAGCGCTCTCTCAAACTAATATGCACGCTATTGAAAACACTGCCATTTGTGGAGGCTGTGAACCGTCCATGAAGCTAAACCAGGTCAAGGATGATAAGACAAATAATAATCTGGCCCTAAAAGGCACCTATAAAGCAGTAGATGCCACTCAGGAGCCAACTGAACGACTTTCCAGAAGCGTTCCATTGATACCTTTGATCAAAGGGTATCCAAAACAACAACTGGATAGCTGTTTACGGCTACTGAACAATAAGAACTAAACGGCGCAGGATAAAAATAGTCCGGCCTTTAAACAAAAGCTGTCCAAAACGCAAAACCGAGTTCAAAAGCGGAAAACTTGTTGACAAACTGACTTCGAAAGATTCCTCAAAAGCCTGAACACGGGCTTTGACCATTGCCTTTTATCCTCCAGGAATCCAATGAGATTTTCATACCAAGTACAAGCAGTGGAATCTATTCCCAACTGAAACTACCACCTGCGATTCCCAAAATCGTCGAACCTATGGAATCTTTGGCTGAAACTAAATAAAACCGACCAAAGCCAACATATAGCTAATCAGCATCCTCTCCATCATCACCAGTGCGTAACGTGAAACCTTTCCCACCAAATAGAAAGGGAAGATAGCCGTAGCTTTAAAATGACAAGAACAGACAGTTTTAACAATACATACGGGACAACTCTGAATCAGCGGCTGCGACTCCAGTAGACCTGATATTCTGCAAGACGCCATGAACCGCTGTCGTGAACTCACTGAAACAATATGCTGGAACCTAATACTTCGATTGAACAGAGCCTTCCACCTTGCCAAACGGCCCGAAAGCCAATCTTGAACCATACGTCCTAGGCCTCTAGTCATTCCTGACCAGTAGCGTGGAAGCCAGTCTCATTCTGTCGAGGCGATCTTTTAAGTTAAAGAAACTCAAACCCTGGAGTCTTAACAGGACTCTCACCCGCGTGCAGTGGAACAAACGCCAACAACTCTGTCATCTAGAACCAAGACGGCGGCTCAGCGAGAAACAAATTTTGCTATTTACAAACCAAGGATCACATCGTCCATTGTTCTCCCCTGGAGAGCCCGTTCCGGATTACCACGCAGTTGGCCCAGCACTCCAGGGTCTCAAGCGCCCGACCGTTAGCACTTTCCGAGCAAACCGAAAAACTCCACATACTGTGCACCAATGGCACAGAGTACATTATCGAAGCTCGACGAGCTGAAGATTCATGCCCGCGATCTAATTCGTTCATCAAACCGAAGAAAGGACAGAAAAATTCAAGTATGGGAAGTACAAACATACGATAAAATCTTAATTTAATTTCAGGAAGGTAGAAATCATAAGTAATAAAGCCGCAAATCTGAGCATCTTTGGCCGTAATTCTATCGGCATGAGGCGAAAGATCTAATTTATTGGTGTAGCTTAAGCCCAGGTCCTTGTTGGAGGAACATTCAATCATTAGGCAACCTTCAATGAAAAGAGGTTGCGGCAGACTAACAGGCCCAAAACTCATGAAGCGACACTTATTAGGTGAGAACTCCATTATTCATGTGGAGCTCCAGGCCGAAAGAGTGTCTAAGTCTGAATGGATTTGTTCTAGACACCTTTCGGTTGTAGACTTAGAGAAGAAATACACGCATTTGAGGTCATCAGCATAAATAAAAGATTAAGAATGTTTAACTATCGATGAAATATCATTTTTATACAGTAAGAACAACAAAGGACCTAATACGGTACCTTGAAGGACGCCACAAACAATCGGGGAAGCACTTGAGTATGAGGACCCTTCTTAAACTTTTTGTTTTCGATCATTTAGGTATGATCTAATAAAGTCAGTAAGGGGACTACGAAATCCTATAGCTTCTAGTTTAGCTAGATGTCGTTTATGAGGCACCTTATCGAATGCCTTACTAAGATCAAAATAGATAACTACTACAGATAGATGAGCATTACGAAGAGAGGTTAGTAGATTTAGAAAAGACATGTGGCAGGTTTCACAAGAACGGACCGGTAAGGAGCCGTGTTGGGAAAAGTTGATAATTGTATTGCTTATGCAAAAATCCATGATTTGTTTTGCAATAAGTATTTCGAAGAGTTTAGCAAGAGAGGGCGTTTTATGAACACCGCGATAGTTATGAATGTCCGAGCGGGAACCAGATTTAAAAACTGGTATTATAATAGAAGTTTTCCAATAATCGGATAAGAAACCATTTTCGAGAAATTCTGATAATAATTTGCTTAGTAAAGATGGAAAATCCCTTTATTGTTTAATAAGTGAGTTTGGAATGTTATCTGTTCCAACCTAATGTGAATTTTTAAGGTGAACTATTTCTTTTTGAATACATGAAGGTGAGAAATTAAAAGTTGTGAGAAGCTAATTTGAAAGCTGAGGAATTGTGGGAGTGGGGCTAGTTTCAGTGGTAAAGTGGTTTGCAAAAAAACGAGTTTAACAATTCTGCTTTGCCCAAATCATCTGTAACAATTTTTTTGTTACAGTCGACTAAGTGCGGAATTACATTCAGACGCTTAGCCGATGACCGAACATGAAAGATTTGAGCAACATATTTGGATGAATTGGCATCACTTAGTGCCCGAGACTCCATACGCTTATCTCGCGCGAGCCTTATTCTCGATGCTTATTCAAATATTTGTGCAATCCTTAAATGAACTGACGAAGAGCTTTAAGATGAATCTTTAAGTTGCTTTCGTAATGTTTCAAGTCTGTTCTGGAGAAAATGCGGAACAGTAGAATAAGCTGTATGTGAATTAAAAATCTCAAACGGGATAAATGCCTGCATTTTTTCTGTGAGACTCTGCAATAGCTCAAGGAAAAAGTTAAGATCGTTGATTGAGAATATGCTATGAGAATATACCTTACCTTAAGCTTAATCATTAGCATATTTTCATTGAAATCTAGCGCAAAGCTTCATGTATTCTCCGACGTTTATATGCCCGTGTTCTGTAATGTCGACCATAAAACGCATGAAGATCAGGAATAACATGCATAAATTTTGCCAACATCTGTTGATAATTATTGGTAATTACACCAGCATCAGTGTAGTCACATGCTATGTTTCCCGTCGGTTAATATGTCAATTATTTTGATCGTCATTGGGATAACAGGTAAAAGGTACGCCTACGACTGAGAACTCGGCAAGGTTGTTTTTATCCATAATACGTGTTTCTCTGCTTAGATATTGCCTTTATTCTGAGAGTTGGTGTTCGCTTTCGCAATGCGGATACAAGAGCTTTCAACAGTGGTCACTTTTGTGGCTTTTTTAATTTTCCTCACAATTTATTTGTATTTGTCTCTCAACCCTACAGGCAATGAAGCACGAATCAAGAGACAATTGTAAATTTTAATTTAATCACTTTTTTCATGAAAACATATATTTGTCTGAATTGGATCGACATTGGTGCTAAACAGTCCATTAACTGTACAAAATTTAACTTAACTTGAAACATGAGATTTCTGTCGATTTGAATATTACTCAAGAAGTAACCATTCTACACTTTAAGGTAGACAATTCGCCTCCGCATGGTTCTTAATCTTTAAAAATTGGGAAATAACATTTTGTTGTAAATGAAGTACATATGTAAATGTAAATTTATTATTTAATCGTTTGGAAAATTGCGTGCCTAAAACCAATAAATTGACCTTCACAAAAGACATGGGTTGAAAACAGATGTATAGGATTAAATAATTATAGCAAATGAAGCATAACCACAACATCAACAGGCCTCGCCATTGAACAATAAAACTTTTTGTTGAAATTAACTCACAGAAGGAAGAAAATCCGTTTTCCATTAAAAATATTACCGTACGTCTGCATTCGTCAAGATAATGTATTATCGGTGTAGATTTAACCCTTAATTTTGTAAATGTAATGTTACATGCCAGCATGGTTTTTAACGCTCGAATATTGCAACCTGTCATGCAAGTAGAATAAATGCAACATACAAATCCAAACGGGCAATTGAACTGGCAAATTGAATAAAAAACGTTGATAGTAAAAGATGATCGAATATTTTCACACGGATTCAAATAGTAGACAATTATGTCAATAAGCAAATCTGAGTAAGTAAATTGTCATCGTAAGATTGGCAGTTTGATTAGGAATGATGTGTTACCGTAACTTTCAAATCAAGAAGTAACGCAGAAAGTCTGTAAATGACTATTAGAACGTCGTGATCTCAATCAGTCCTAGATTCATATTATGGGCTTTAAAAATATTTATAAGAAATTACAAGAGTAATCACAGTAGTAATATTAAAACAATAACAACAGTTTTTATTATTTTTTCAATAATGCGAGAAGCGAATGTTCGTCATATAAAATGCAACCGTGTCCTTTTTAGTATATTTTCAGCGATCATAGCATATTTTAGTGAATATGGGTCATAAAGGTTTATGCAAGTAGTTTTAAAAATTCAAGCAATATGGGGCTGTATAGTAAAGGATCGGTTGACAAATGTTTAAGAGAATATAAGACGTGATGTTGCACTATGCACAGTGAATTGAATAATAATAATAATAAAAAAAAATAATAATAATAGTTGTATTTAATACCGGTTTACAGGCATTTTCAGATAAAATATTCAGTGGGTAGAGGCTGGCAGTTAAAAAAAACTCCTGAATATATATCATTATAAGTGTTTTTCCTATTTTCATGTTATTCAGGAGAAAAAACTGCCGCCTGTAAGGATGATAGCAATTCAGATCACGGAAGGGCTAACACAATTGCAGTCTGTATGCAGTCTCTCTGTCTTTGCTAGGAACCGGGATTCTGCCTCAGGCAAGAAAGCATCCGTGTACGGTCGCTCACTGTCTGCCAAAGAATTCAACGGGTGCAGGCTGCAGAGACGGTGCCGTATCCCTCAAGGTAACATTTGGGATCGAGTTCAGATGCCGCGCACTCCATCGAACAGGAAAACAGATTCTACCGTGTCGGCGCCCAGAATTCTTGGAAACTGTTCTGAATGCAAAAAACTAGTAATGGTTATCTTAAACAAAGAATAACTCCGTTGGACTTTTATATTATGGGGAAGTTTATTCCACATGGCCATGGCGTTTACCGAAAAGAACCGTCGATACTTAACTGTGCGAGCTAATGGAAGAAATAAAAAGACATTGCGATGACTGCTGTGCCGAGGATGGTCAAGCTGCCTCACAGTGATAAGGGGATTAAATGTACGATTATCTAAAAGCTTAAACAGCAAAAATTAGTCCCTTCTGCACTCGGCGAAACCATAAGGGATCAATGTTTCAAGCCCACAGCGTTCTTGATACGACAGATTACGGTGCTCCAAAGATAAAATTCTTTTCGTGAAGAAGTGTTGGACCGATTCTATTGTTTTTTGTTCGCTAGCGCGCAGAAGGCTAAATAGAAACGAGCAGTTTTCCAGGCCAATTCTAACGTACATTTTATAAAGGTGAAGTCTAATATCAATAGTTTTAAAATTTCGGAGGATAAACCCGGCAGTTCTGCGTGCTTTGGAGACAATCAGGGCGCAATGCTCTGAAAGATTGAGACCGTTGGAATATGATATGCCCAGGTCCTTAAGAACGCCAGGTACATTTATATCGTGGCCATCTATGCTTAGATGAGGCTGATGGTTGTCATCGACAACCATAAGGGAACATTTGTGCCAAGAAAGTGAAAGGCGCCATGTGCAGCACCACTGGACAAAGGCCTCGAGATCAGTTTTAAATAGATCAAGCACGGTGTCGAGATCTGCCGGCTTTTATCGATAGGCAACTCTTAAATCGTTGGCATACATAAAGGGCCTTCCATTTCGAAATAAACCTGGCACATCATTGACGAAAAGACAAAATAAAATGCGGGCCTAGCACACAACCCTAAATAACTCCACTCCTCACACGTGCCGAGTTTGAGATAGCATTGGAGATCTTACCATGTTGTGTACGAGAGCTCAGGTAAGAAGATATCAAGCTCAGAAGTTTACCACATATACCGAAAGAAGAGAGTTTCAGTAGAAGAAGGGCATGGTCAACACGATCGAAGGCCTTTGTGAAATCGAAATAGACTATGTAAAGTGCAAAGCCATTATCCCTAGATTGTAGAACATGATCAAAGAAAGAGAGCTGACATGTGTCACAAGACCTAGTTTTGAGGAACCAAAGCTGGGCTGCACTCAATAGGTTATTCTCAGTTAAATGATACATCATCTTATCTTTGATCAAGGTCTCCAGGATTTTCGAAGCTGCGGACAGTGTGTTGATTGGCCTTAAATCGTCAAATGACGTAGATTGGCCGCTTTTTGGGATAGGTAGAATATACGATTCCTTCCATACACTGGGAAAGGTTTCACTTTCAAGAGCTAGATTAAATATCTTACATAGAAGTGACGGGAAAATATCATTAACTTCCACCTTTATAATACTGATCGGTACGCCATCTGGTCCAGGACTATCAGATTGACGAAAACGTTGAATGGCTACGGTTACGTCCCAGAGGGTAAAAGTTATGGTTTCGAGGACGGCACCGGTCCATACCTGGATAGGCGGAGTAAGAGCGGTCGACTTTTCACTAAATGTTCTGGACTAGAAAACGTTAAAGCTATCAACCGTCAATTTGTCATCAACTACAGGATTGCCAATGGAATCCAGTAGTACGGGGAACCAGATTTTACTATGGGTTCTAATTGCGCGTGAAAAAGGTTTCACTACATTTAACGAACCGTTTTCGACATATTTGACCTCTTCAGCTAGCCGTTTTTCTTCGAATAGCCTCTTGGCCTGCTCACAAAAAAAGGTGAAGCAAGGCAGAACAGAAATGTCGTTTTGCAAATGGAATCTACGAGAGAGTTAACGCAACCTACGGCGAAAAGATAATGGGAGATAAACCTAATCCGCGACATTAATTAATTTCTTACGGGAAACAAAACGAGAAATAAGTGGATCTAAAACTTGGTTAAACATACCGGTAAAGGTGTTCACATCCTGACACATAAAGAAATTAGACCAGTCGTGGGAGTAAAGATGTATCAATAATTCTGTCGAAAGCGCTAATCGAAAATGAAAGAACAAGCTATATTTCTTGGAAGGCGTTTCATCGGTTTTGAGTTGTAGTGTAGAAACAACGATATCATGGTCTGAGCTCCCTAATGGGCCTAATGATGACACTGTCAAATGCAGGCACCCTCTGCAGAAGATTAGATCAAGTATGCTTGATCCTCGGGAAGGGAAGTCAACAACCTGGGTCCACATGCCAATATCTACGGCATCGAGAAAGTCCTAGAACTTTCTGGGGCCGGAGGGGAACGGAAACCAGCGAATGTCAGGAAGGATGAAATAATCCGGTACACTGGGGAATATCAGGCAGTGCAAGATGTCAAAATCGATACTTGATATTTTATAACGATATTTTTATCCCGTCTAGATTACGGTAGTCATTCTTCTAAAGGAGGTCACGTTGGATATGATTAAATCGACGACAATTATTATATTTGCCTTTACTCTATAAAATTTGTGTTAACGGCCATGAACAGGGTTTTTTATGGATAAGAACAAATGCAGTATATGTTTAAATAGCTATTTCTTATAACCAGTGTCAGTCGGTCTTTATATATTGAAGTATAAGTATTTCTTTGCATTTTGAAGCTTTCGATTTTACTATATTCATGCACTTACTGTTCTGCTCGATTTTTGAGATACACTGCTTGAACAAACCAACATCTCTTTCCGAGAAACGTAAGGTTGTGTGGATTAACATTTGATAAAAATACGGCTAGAATGGAAGACTGATAATGAAATGTAAGGATACTAGTATAATAGCATGGCACGCTAATGCAGTATCATTTTACATAACAAAGTAGAATGTTCCAAGTTTAAGGATGAAAAATAATCTGGAAATTAACGCTTTAATATGGCTTTAACGTTTTTTAATAAACATTATACCAAAAGGCTGCTTCTAAACAGACTGAGGATTATCAGTGTACTACAAAACTATCAATTCGTGCAATTGATATATTATCTGGCGGCATGGATTTTAATGCGGAACTATCGAAACCCGCGGTACAACCGCTTGATTCCAATTGTATTAAACGCCGCTAAAAATGATGTTATAAAGCAATCCACATAAAATGCACTTGACCAGTAATTTAGAATCGAATTTTTATTTTTTGCATATTGGAAAAAAACGATAATTCAGGTAATTCAAAGGTTAACCATGCCTTGAAAAAATGAAAAACTGGGCAGGCATTACTTTTTACTCTGCCATTAAAAATATTAGAGCAGGTTGTATCGACATGCAGATTTCTATTTTTTTAATTTACGTAACTTGTCTTAGGGTTCATTTTATGTTTAAGTATATCCTTAACCATAATGTAGAATCAAAATAACAATGACATTAATTTTACCGCCTACAAGATAGTGATTTAAAATAAACCTTGATAGTCGGTGCCACTGTACATAAAAAAGACAGTATAAAAAAATGTTTTAAATTGCTGATACCTAAGAGCACGAAACACAGCATTTAAAATTAAGAATAAAACTTCATTTTTGAAAGTACAATGAAGTTTTCCAAAAAGATCATACCAAAAAAACAGATTTATATACGCGATAGTCATTTAAAAGCGCAAAGCATATGCCTATGTTTTTAAAAATATACCCTTATTTCGCTGTTGTTTCTGATGCTTTCGTTTTTAGATGCCAAGTGAATTAATATGTTCAACATTTCATTGATAACATTGGTCGATAACCTGTTTTCGTACAAAGCTCAATGAACCTAGAATATGGCTGCGTCCTTCCACTTCGATTTATACCAATTTACAGCTTTGCATATTTGGCCATACATTCTGATCGTTTTAAAACTGCAAAGGCGCATACAATGTTACCGGTGAGAACTAGATCTTAGATTTAGCCAAAATGATCATAATCAAAAACAAAAACTTTAAGCAATGGTTGAATCTTAATTATTTCAGATTGAAATTATTTTACATTCAGACACAAGAAGAAGAAACAAGAAGACCGAATTAAGTCGAGTCTTTGCACTGAAAAAATCGGTCAAAAGACATTAATTGGTTCAAATTTTTGAATCAATTAATTTAATCTTCCGCCCAGTGCCTACGATACCCTCACAGTTTAACAAGGAGAGTTCTCCAAATCGAGCACTGTCGGGAATCTTGGCCTACACAACCCACCAGTCCAATCCATTCTCTCTCCAGGGTTTCTGAGGACTTTTGTTCGAAAAGGACAGTTCTCCAAATAGAGCAACCTGCCAGAAATTTTGGCTTGGCCTACACAACCTACGAGTTCAATCCAGGCTCTAACTGCTCGTCATGTTTTCTGAGGAGTATCTACAAAACAGGCTGAGTCGTTCATTATCCATATCCTGTCTAATTGGTTGTGCAATTTATATCGAGTAACTCGTTATACCAACTAATTTTAACAACTTCCACTAGCAGAAGTAGTTAAGAACGTTCGGGGGGATTTCATTAATTTACAAAAAATGTGGAGTAGATAATTTATATACTGTTTGTGTAAAAGCGCTGATAGTGTAAACCTAAACCTAGCAACTCGTTACTTCGTAAGTGGCTCCACACAAAAATTAAAAAAGTCATGCCGCAAGCCGGAATTCAACCCGCGACCACCAACGCGACTGTGACGCTCGCTAACCACTCGACAACCTAATCACGGCGGCGAGCGCTCTCTCAAATTAATATGCACGCTATTGACAACATTGCCATTTGTGGAGACTCTCATAAACTGTCCATGAAGCTAAACCAGCTCGAGGATGAGATAAGACAAATACAATCTGCGCTAAAAAAAACTCTAAAGCAGTAGATGCCTCTCAGGAGTCCACTGAACGACTTACCAGAGCAAAACCATCGATACCCGATCAAAGGGTATCCAAACAACAATTTTTACAGCTGCTTAGGCTAACGAACAACAAGTACCAACGGCGCAGGACACAAATAGTCTGCCTTAAACAAAAAAAGCCGTCCAAACCGCAAAACTGACACCAAGAAGGAAAAAGCCAATGGACAACCAACTTTGAAAGATTCCTCAAAAAAGCTTGAACACGGGGCTTTGCCCATTGCCTTGTCCTCCACAGGAAGTACTGAGATTCTCACACCAAGCACAAGTAGTGGAATCGATTCCCCAACCGAAAATACTACCTGCGATTTAAAATCGTCGAAATCGTGGAATTCGACGAATCGAAAAAAAACGGATCAAAGCCAACGCATAGCATAATCAGCATCCCCTCCATCATCACCAGTGCGCAACGTGAAACCTTCCCACCAGATAGAGGAAGACAGCGTCGTAGTTACAAAAAATGCCACGGACAGAGGAAAAAGCTTCATAATACAGGGACTACCTGCATCAACAGCTGCGACTCCATTAGACCGATATTCTGAAGACATGAACCACTTTCGTGAACTTCTGAACAATATGCTGGAACCCCATATGTCGATTGAACTGGAAAAGGCCTTCCGCCTTGGAAAACGGCCCGAAAGCCAATCCGAATCAACACGTACTAGGCCGCTAAAGTTATATTGACCAGTAGCCAGGAAGCCAGTCTCATTCTGTCGAGGCGCTTTAAATTACAAAACTCAAACACTGGAATTTTTTTCAACAGGACTTCTCACCTGCAGAGCGGAACAAACGCCATCAACTTGTCATCGAACTAAGACGGTGGCTCAGCGAGGGGGAAACAAACTTGGTTATTAACAACAATCAAGTGATCCATCACCCATTATTCTCCTTCTGGAGAGGCCCGTTCCAGATTACCACGCAGTTGGCCTAGTCAACAGGGGCTCGCGCCCGACTGTTAGCCCTTTCCGAGCAAACTGAAAACTAACATTCATGTACACCAATGCACAGAGTATACTATCGAAGCTCGACGAGCTTAAGATTCATGTCTGCGATCTATCTCCAGATATAATTTCCGTAACAGAAACTTGGTTGTCCCAACACGTGGACGACCGAGATGTAAATATGGCTGGCTACCAACTTTTTAGAAAAGACAGGACAGAACATCAAGGAGGTGGCGTACTCACATACATAAAAACCGAAATAACAGTTTTAGACAAAACTTATAAACTCGCGTCTACTTCCGAGGCGATATGGGTATCCGTAAAAGTGCCAGGTTTATCAAGTCTAGATGTCCTGACAGTCTACCGCCCACCGAGAAGAGACCCCGTAGCTGATGCTTACCTGCTAGAGGAACATTAAAAGATTACCACACGGTTGGATATACTGATCATGGGTAACTTGAATGCGCCTCACATCGACTGGAGCACGACCTGTGCACATCGTTCTGATCAAGCCTTCGACGGTTGTTTTCTGAGCATGACACTAAAGCTACGTCTCACACAGCATGTCACTTTTCCAACCAGGGTATGCGAAGGACAACAGGCCAATTGCCTGGACCTAGTTCTCACGAAGTCACACGACACCATCGACGAAGTGTCGTGTCTACCGCCGCTAGGCAAAAGTGACCACGTGATACTGCGATGGGAGTACTCACTATTTTCTATACCAGCAAGACCCACAACAATCAGAAGGAATATATGGCAAGGCGATTTCATTGGAATGAGGGCCGAACTCATGCGCACTCAGTGGGAACCTTTATTCTTTGGAAACGTAACCGAGGACTGGGAAACGTTCCGGGACATACTGCACGGGCTCATGGAAAAACACTGTCAAATTTTGAGAAAAAAAGGTTAACGAACCGACTGCGATGGCTTTCGCAGGCCTTAAAAATCGAAGTTAAAAAAAAGTGGAGATTGTGGAAAAAATCGCTTACGGACGGAACTCCTGCATCTCTCAATGCGTTTAAAATGCAGAGAAATCGGGTCAAGGGCCTTATTTTTAAAACAAGAACCCGAAACTGTTTTACGGTTACCTCAGGCAGAATACACGGAAGAAGGATCCAGTACCCCTGCTCAGGACGACAGAGGGCATAGACCTCACTGAAGACGGTGCGAAGGCTAATCATCTTTCGGAATTTTTCCAGTCGGTTTTCACAAAGAAAACGAGATACGATCACCCTACCGATGGCTTCGAAGTGGATACAATAGTCGAGACTGTTAATTTTACCGAGACTAATGTCCTCAAGGAACTTTCGGGGTTGAAGGAATCTAAGTCTCCGGGTCCCGATGAAGTACCTGCCAAGCTGCTGAATGAGCTCGCGAGAGAGTTGGCAAAACCACTGTCTACGCTTTTCCAAGCATCCTTCCAGACCGTAAGTCTACCAGCCGACTTGAAATCCGCATGGATTACGCCGCTTTATAAGGGTGGAAGCCGGGTCTCTGCTTACAATTATCGACCGGTCAGCCTAACTTCAGGTTCTGCAAAATCCTGGAAAAAATAATTAAGCAACAACTATTGCAGTTCTTCGAACATAACAATCTGCTATCCGAAGCCTAGCACGGTTTCCGTAGAGGTAGATCCGGCGCGCAGTCTATATAGACTTCAAAAAGGCTTTTGATAGCGTGCCACACCACCGCCTTCTTTATAAACTCACCCGCATCGGCGTAAGAGGTAGACCTCTGACATAGATAGAAAACGTCTTAACTGGCCGCTCACAAACTGTGCATATCAGCGACAAACAGTCGACTAAAGTTGAGGTCGAGAGTGGTGTTCCCCAAGGCTCTGTTCTCGGCCCTATACTGTTCATTGTCTACATCAACGATTGTGCCAACGAACTGGACTGCGATACTGCCATGTTTGCCGATGATCTCAAACTTTGGTGCGTCATTCGAAATGCGGCTTATGAAGAGAACTTGCAGGCAATTTTAAATCGACTCCAGAAATGGTCCAATGACTGGCTCTTGCCGTTTAATGAAAGCAATTGCAACATCATACGAGTCGGGAAAAGCAATCCTTCGAACCGAACGGTTTATAGTCTGAATGGCATTCCATTGAAAGAAGTAGATGTCCAAAAGGACCTTGGAGTCTGGATCACGCCTTCGCTTAAACCCTCCCTACATTGCGCAAAGGTAGCGAAGTCAGCCATGTCGATTATGTACCTTGTTAAACGAGCTTTTGCAGCCTTCACTACCGACTGCTTCCCGACTGTCGGACTCCTTGGAGGTTTTTAAGCGAAAGTTAGATCGATATAATGGTGCGAGCTACAACACTAACTGAAAGCTGCAAGTGTGACGTCAGAAAGTAAGGCATTTATGATACTACACCGTGAGTATTCGCATCAGCTGGACCTGGCGACAGTCGTCCATGAGGTGTATGAACGTTATCCCCTGGTTCGAACCGCAATGGACCGAGGATGATCTGGACATCTATTGTAGCCTTTGAAATCCCTCAACGGACGCTGCAATCAGCAATGGAGCATCATGTGACCTCCGAAATGCCCCCCGTTGGAACCCACCCTCCCAAGGGCGACAGTTGTTTTCTCCTAAATATCATCGGGAGTTTTTTTCTCACTGTCTGTTCTTTTTCAAAATTTGTTCCACTATGTTGGCCTCACCAACATATCGAGATACTATTTTTTTTGATACCACAACTCGCATGTACAAATAGGGAATTTAAAGGTGACTCACCTACATCTCTCTCTACATCTCAGTAAATAATTTTTCAAGCGCGTCGTTTGAAATTGTTTTCGAATTTCAGCTCCTTTGAGAGTACGAAGTATTAGTCTCTACCAAAGTGTAGAAGACAAGTTGATTTGGAATAACTCTTGAGTGAATTGTCCAGTCATTAATTTGGGAAATATTTTCTTCGACTTAACGATTCTGCGGCTATCCAAATATTCCATCACTGAGGATTATTCCACGTCCAGGACATTATCCCTACGAGAAATACAAGCTTCAGCGTTCACCTTCTTCCAAATTCACGCCAGCGGTGTGCTGCTCAAATCTGCTTTCATCAGGGAGGGAGAAGTCGCAACAAAGGCTGAGTCGTTGCATGCTTATTAGAAGTCTGACTGCTGAATACTATTGCATCCTAGCCCAGTTATTTAAAAGGATTTATTAATTAAATGCATTCCAATACAGTCATAAGTGGTATGGAAAACGCAGACGCTCAGGAATCATCCCGGGTCGCAGATTCATGTGGTGACATGCATAACCACTGCGCTATGTCCTCACGACAATTTGGAAAACAAAATTCTATGCAAACAAAAAAAGATGACAAAGACAGATATTCTGTTACCACTTCTCCTCCTGCCAAGCGGGCAAAAAAAGCCTGGGAACACTAATGAATGTCACCTACGAGGACGAAAAGTGCATGGGGTGTTTAAATCTCTTGCAGAAATTCTCATTGATGGAGAAAGAGATAAGTAACTTGAAACAAGAAATGGCCGATCTCAAAGAGAAGGTTCAAAGTTCACCCGTAGCAACGAGAATTCCAACCAAAGAAATAACGTATGCAAATATTGCTTCCTCAAGAATACCTCATGTAGAGCTTAAAGACATTGCGTCTACAGAGCTTCAAAAGGGAGATCAAAACAGCTCATGCACCTTACTACTGTCATCGAGCTTAGACAGAAGCAGAAATGTGCTGAATACACAAATATATGCGGCATCGTCGCTGAATGATACAAAAAAGGGTGAAGTTGAGAAGCACGTTGAATTTGAAGCACCTAAGATGAAGAATTCGAAGTCGAAAAGGGCCAAGAAGCTTTCACAAAAAAGTGGTTTGAACTCCGGAAAAAGCTCGTTCTTACCGATAGATGCTCAAGTGCAATCCTCTGTTGGTAATACAGGAGCAAGTGGAGGACCAATTGGCAAAGTTTCCAAAAGGGGTTTGTCCTTATCATTAGGAATAGTTGCTCATACTGACGCAAATCACATCGTCGACCAGAGTAGCCTTTTTCCTGATACTTGTGCTCTATCAACAAATCTGAACTCAAAGTCACCAAACATACATTTCGACCGAAAACGCAATCTCGTTATTAAAGGGGTTCCCGAATCCACTTCTCTGATTGCAAAGGAAAAGGGTAGAACATGACCTCAGTCTTTTTCGAGAATACTCATATTCGATTCTTCGAAATGGCGAATGCGTAACAGTGCACAAAGCATTCCGTTTAGGAAAAGCGGATGTTTCACATGAACTATCATCACCAAGGCCTCTTAAATAATTCTTGAAAATGATGTTTAGGCTTCACGCCTCCTAGAACGGAGAACGGCTCTCCGTAGCGCACACAGGGATGTGTTTTTTCAGCCGGATTACGAACCCAAGGAGAGGTACAAATGAGGATGCTGAGAGCAGAACTGAAGAGGAGGACTGAGCAGGGGGAAAATGGCTCCAAATAAAGGACGGGGAAATAAAAGTGATAAAGAGGTCTTTCTTATGGCAAACCCCTTACATAATCAAGGTGGATTCTCGCCGAGACGGAGGACACTAAATACGATGTACCCAACTGTACAGAGCTTGAATAATAAAAAGAAGGCGCTCCAGAACTCGGATGACGACCACTCATCAGAACTCAGCGTCGGCGGGATGGACACCAGTTCATCTCGGAAAGCAATGACAGCCTCTAGTATTCAATCGCGCGAAATTCGCAGAAGTCTATATGGAGGAGTTACCCAGTCTAAATTGAGATGTTTGTATACCAATGCTCAGAGTCTCCTATCGAAAGTAGATGAACTCAAAGCATTAGTATCAGACCGAACCCCCGATATCGTTGCCTTTACGGAAACGTGGCTCAAAGCCGAAATCGCGGATAGCGAGGTTTCGATTGATGGATACCAACTTTTTCGAAAAGACAGAGAAAATAGAAAGGGAGGAGGAGTGGCCGTATATGTTAGGACAGGAATCTCGGCATTCGAACGAGCACACTCCATCTTCCCGGAATATGAATTTCTCTGGATAAAGATTAAAAAGGATTGTTCACAGAACCTACAATTTTTGACGATCTACAGACCACCGAAAATTCCAAGTGCAGCTGATGAGTCCCTCCTACATTTGCTCAAGGAAGTAGCAAGCCATCAGGTGGTGCTTATTGCTGGAGATTTCAATGCACCTATAGTAGACTTGGTTAATCTGACAGTTGATGGTGCACCAACTTCCTTCGGCCACAAGCTAATGGATCTCACTCTCGACCAACCTCTGGTACAGAAGGTTCACATAACAACAAGATTTAGAGAGAACCAGAGAGCAAATTGCCTGGACCTTGTATTTACGAAGGACGTCTCTAGCATTGATGAAGTGTATTCTATTGCACCCCTCGGTAAGAGTGACCATAGTACGCTGATGTGGGATTACTCACTTTATTCTCAGCGCCAGAATGGAACGGAATGCAAGCGAAATATATGAAAGGCTGATTTTAACGCGATGAGGAAAGAACTGATGTCTATGAGATGGGATTGTTTTGCTTAAAGGGAATCCGGAGGATGACTGGCGATCCTTTAAGACAGTCTCACTCGATCTGATTGAACGCTTTTGTCCCGTGAAGGTGCAAAAAAAGAATAGTCGCCCCGCCTGGTTAACAAGAGAACTTAACAGGCAGCTAAAGAAGAAGAATATAAAATGGAAGGTATTCAGGCAAACTGGGTCAGCAGAGCATCTCAAAGAATTTCGTCATCAAAAAAACGCTGTGAAAAAAATGATTCGTCAGGCAAGGAAGAACTTTGAATCAAGAATTATTCAACAGGCTGAATATAAACCAAAACTTTTATTCCATTTTATCAATAGCCGACTAAAAAACAAGGACCCAGTAGCAGTACTCATGGATGGGAATGGTGTTAAAGTCGTTGAAAATTGCGACAAAGCCGAGTACTTAGGTCGTTTTTTTGCTTTGGTTTTCACTAGAGAACCGGAACTTCAGCTTGACCACGTCAACAGTGCTGTTATAGACGCCGGTCCAGTGCTTGAATATATAATCTTCCAGGAACCTCTCGTGGAACTAGAACTGCGAAATCTGAAAGAAGCGAAGTCATCTGGTCCGGACGATATACCGGCCAAGTTCTTGAAAGATCAGGCCAGCGAACTGTCCAAACCACTAGCGCATATATTTCATTCTTCATTTGAATCAGGGAAACTGCCATCTGAATGGAAGGCAGCAAATATATACCCCATATACAAGAGTGGTGCTCGATCTAATGTCAACAATTATCGGCCTGTCAGCCTAACCTCCATTTGCTGTAAAATAATGGAATCAATAATCAAGAAGACAACCATGAAGTTCCTTGAGGAAAACCAATTACTCTCAGATCTCCAGCATGGCTTTAGACAGAATCGCTCCTGTCTTTCTAGTTTATTACTCTCAACAGAGCAGTGGACTCGTGCACTGGACGAAAATGGTAGGGTTGACGTCATATACACTGATTTCAAGAAGGCGTTTGACAGTGTCCCACACAAACGTCTCATCTACAAATTATCTTAAATCGGCTTAAGAGGAATGTTGCTGACATGGATGGCAGACTTTCTTACAGATAGATTGCAAACTGTGTGCATCGATACCTCGAAGTCAACACCTACTCCGGTTCTAAGTGGTGTCCCCCAAGGCTCGGTATTAGGGCCGTTACTCTTCTTAGTGTACATCAACGACTGTGTCGACGACCTGGATTGCAGCGCCATCATGTTTTGCAGATGATGTTAAATTGTGGAGGGTCATCAGATCTGATTTCGATAGGCACGCACTTCAAGAGGATCTCAACCGTCTTAGCAGCTGGTCTGCTCGTTGGCTCTTAAATTTTAACGTTGGGAAGTGTGTGGTCCTAAGACTGCGTACCAGAAGGACCAGTGAGGAGGATGATGCCTTCCAATACATTCTCAATGGGCAGCCCCTTTCAATTGTTGAGGAACAGAAGGACCTCGGTGTTCTAATACACTCCTCACTTAAACCATCTTCACAGTGTTTAAAGGCAGCAAAACGCGCTACACAGGTCTTATTTGCGCTCAGACGTGGGTTTGTGCAGATTGATAAGGAACTTTTCCGAAAAACCTACGGGGTATTTGTTCGATCTCACTTGGAATATGCCATCCAGGCCTGGCGTCCGTGGTTTTAGAAGGATTATCTACAGCTGGAACGAGTGCAGGCGAGGGCTACGAAGATGGTCAAGAATCTTAGTCATCTGCCTTATGAAGCCAGACTGGTTGAACTTGATTTGTTTCCTCTAAATTACAGGCAACTACGCGGTGAACTCATCCAAACCTACCGGATTGTCAGAGGCCGCAATTGTGCCCTAGAATTTGCTGAATTCTTCGAATTGGCTGTGACGGAACATCTGCGGGGTCATCCCTTTAAACTGCAGAGGAAGTTTTTCCACACGGAAGTCCGTCGGAATGCCTTTTCGCAGAGGGTCGTTGGAGCATGGAACGGACTCCCTGAGGATGTTGTCCTTTCAGAAACTGTTGATGCATTTAAATTCAAACTAGATACTCATTTTCTGAGAAACTATTGTCAATTTAATGAAGATTGTGTAAACAGTGGCAGGTTGCGCCTGGCCCACACATATCGATGACCCTACATTTTCATTTGTCAGATATATCACTGTAAACATTTATACTATTGACATGTTTGCATATGAATAGGGAGCTCAAGGGCGAAAGCCTACTTCCCTCAATAAAGTGACTTAAAGTGACTTAAATATACTGATACTGATACTGATACACAGCAAAACAATTAATGTAAATAAAATTATTAATATGCGCATTATGCTTGCATGCTGAGAGTACTAAGGTTTACTTTTGACGTCACTTGTATAAATTTATTTAAAATGGATTGAACCATTTGCTGCAGGTAGCGCTTTGGATGATAGCCATCCAATGTTTGGTCAGTTTTGAAGACTGTGTTACGGTGCATGTTGTTTCAGATGAAACACTAGGAATGATATGATGAAGTATCATGCGTAAATAAAACGTACCTGCCATCGATGTAACCAAAGTAAAGTTTCGTACTACTGACTTACAAAATCGACGTAAGTGCTTATATCACATACGCAATTGAGAGAAACTGCAAACTTTCCCGATTACCTTAATGATTAGGATGCAGTCCCTGCGCCACAGTAACTTTTTTCTTGGATGCAGTTGAACCGGTTGTGCAATGCTAAGGTCAAAGGCGGTTGGTTCAAATTTGAAGATAAGTGAATTCTCAAATTTTCAACTGATTTCTACGTTTCCTAAAGAAAATATTAGCTTGATTATTGACAATTAATTGGATTTCTACCTCATCATCAGCTGCACATACCTGCAGTTATTGCAATTGCAAAAGGGAGAAATATATAGTTTTTAAACTTTTTCACTCTACATAGCCTCATTAAATTTCTCGCAGATTTACGTCAAAACGACGGAATCTAAAGGCTAATTCTAGAAATAAAGTTGAAAATTTGTAAGTTTACCTTTTTTCCAGCGAAGAATAATTTGTAGTAACAGGTATACCAGTTGATATAATTTTTCATCCTGCATAGCCTCTTCGCAAATTCTATTTACAGTTTAAACTCGTTACCTAGCAGATATTTGCTTGCAGTGACTTGCTAAAAATATTAAATCTTTATTCCGTAAAACGTTACTAGTAACAATTTTCCTTCGTACTATTTATTTGAAAAGTACTTATATTTTAAAACCAATATGAAACCCCAGTCAGTACTTAGACGCAAACATCCTCTTCGCTTAAAACTTCCACTAGAACAACCCACCTTAAGCATGAAGAAATTAGACCTGGACGCCCTGGAAAACTTTAATACCTTTATGTCTAAATATGGTTCTCTCTTCACGATCCTTGGTACCATTTTTGAGGGAAAGTTGTCTTCACTCACTTCTAAACAATGCAAGAAACTAGAGCCTTTTATAAACATGGTCAGTACTGAGTCACTTGACCGACATAAGAGAAGTTTCCATTTTCTTTTAAAAAACGTTCCCAAGAGTAAAATCCCCCTGGACGTTGCATTTCATTTCCTTTACTCGTGCGGCTTTAACTTTAAAGTCGCTGAAGCTAAAAGGTTATCTTCCCGTAGTAAAAACCCTCCTATTCTGGTCAAACTTTTTTCAGCGATTGAAGTTGACCTTATTTTTTCTAGGCATGAGCACTCAGCTGAATATTTGAAAAAAAAACAGGTTGTTTATCTGTAGGGATAAAACCCCAATGGAACGTCGGGTTTCACCCTCATTAGCAAACAAGAAGCCTTGGTCTACACCTTCAATACCAAAAGTTATCTCAGAGGTTTTTCCTGTAGCTAAAGCCAAGCCCATGGCCCTCCGGATCGACAGGAATTTCGATTCCAGCTGAATCTTCACCCGTTAACCTTGTTTCTGGTTTGAGGGAAATTGTGTCAACTCCACTTCTTTCTCATCCCAAGCAAACCATGCCGGCTATACCTGCCAAATCTACTAACCCTAAGAAAACTCCTAGTAAATCTAAATCTGTGGCTAATCCAGGCTTTAAGATCAGCAATGGCATTACCGATGGGAAACCTGCTAACCCCTCAGCATCTACAACAGCTGCGAACGCTAACGTTAGCATCTTTCCCAACCCAAAAATTGTCCGAAATCCACAAATATTTAACGCTTCTAATTATGCTACCAGTTTTTCGAAATCAATTTTTCCTTTTTCAAATGCACGTTTTCCGCCAATTTTTGCTAACGTCCCTCAAAATCTCATTTCTATGCCACCTCCTATCTTTCAAACGCCACAATATAGCCTTCCCTTCCAAGGTTTTCATCCAAATATGCCGCTGTAAAATAATCTCAGTTCTCTTAACAGTAACATTTCGACAAACTGTAGACCAGAGCAATTTTGTTTCCCACCTTTCGTTTCTTCTTTCCAGTTTTCTTCTCCCCACCAAATTATCCTTTTTTATAAATACTGATGAGCGTAACCTGCCGCTCAGGAATACGCTCAGCTTAGTTTCACTCAATGCGAGGTCAGTTGTAAATAAGATGGCTGAGCTTAGAACAGTAGCCTTTGAGCTTGATCCAGATGTGCTGTGCATCACTGAATCCTGGGCTCACTCTCTTATTTCTGACTCGACGCTTGCTATAGATAATTTCAATTTGTACCGACAAGAGCACACTGAAAACGTGGTGGTGGGGCCTCCTTTATATTAAGTCATCCTTTGTACATTTCCCTTTTCATCTGAACATTTCGTCTTTTTTTCTGGAAATGTATGCTTTGCTTCAGTCATCCTCCCGCACAATAAAAAAAGCGGTAATTGGCTGTGTCTATAATCCTCCGTGTTATTCTGGCAATGGAAGCGAGCTCTGTGAACTATTTGAAAAAAAGTTGCAGACACTCAGTTTGATGTCAAAATAATCGTAGGTGATTTTTAATCTGCCAGACATTGACTGGCAGGCCAATTCCTTTCCGCCCAAACATCAGAAATTGGTCGATACTATTTAACTTTACAAACATGTCCCAACTGGTCAGATCAGTTACTAGAAATGACAACATTTTAGATTTAATTTTTACAAACGATGTTCACCGTCTCTTTATGAATTTCCATTATGATCTATTTACAAGTGATAATGCAATAATTCACTGTTGTTTTCCAATTCCCCTTCTTACGAAGCCTGAGGTTAAATGCAATAACCTCGACTTTGCTTACATAAACCATGAAACAGTAAATAATTTCGTAAGCACTGTAGATTGGCATAGCATATTCTTAATCAACGATCTAAACTTTTTTTCCGTGAGCTATTGCAGAGCCTTACAGAAAAAATCCAGGCTTTTATCCCGTTTAAGATTTTTAATTCACATACAGCTTCTTCTACTGTTCCGCATTTTCTCCAGTACAGACTTCAAAAATTACGAAAGCAACTTAAAGATTCATCTAAAAGCTCTTTGTCAGTTCATTTAAGGATTGCACAAATATTTGAATTAGTATCGAGAATAAGGCTCGCGCGAGATTAGCGTAGGGAGTCTCGAGCACTAAGTGATGCCAATTCATCCAAATCTGTTGCTCAAATCTTTCATGTTCGGTCATCGGCTAAGCGTCTGAATGTAACTCCGCCCTTACTCGACTGTAACAGAAAAATTTGTTACAGATGATTTGGGCAAAAGCAGAATTGTTAAACTCGTTTTTTTGCCAACCACTTTACAACTAAAATTAGCCCCACTCCCACAATTCCTCTGTTTTCAAATTCGCTTCTAACAACTATTAATTTCTCGCCTTCATGTATTCAAAAAGAAATAGCTCACCTAAAAAAATTCACATTCAGTTGGAACTGATAACATTCCAAACTCACTTATTAAACAGTTAAGGGATGTTTCAACTTTACTAAGCAAATTTTACTCAGTATTTCTCGAAAATGGTTTCTTCCCCGATTATTGGAAAAACTTCTATTATAATACCAGTTTTTAAATCTAGTTCCGGCTCGGACATTCATAACTATCGCGGTGTTCATAAAACGCCCTCTCTTGCTAAACTCTTCGAAAAAAACTAATTGCAAAACAAATCAAGGATTTTTTTGCATAAGCAATAAAATTATCAACTTTTTCCCAACACGGCTTCTTACCGGACCGTTCTTGTGAAACCTGCCACATGTCTTTTCTAAATTTACTAACCTCTCTTCGTAATGATCATCTATCTGTAGTAGTTATCTATTTTTGATCTTAGTAAGGCATTCGATAAGGTGCCTCATAAACGACTTCTAGCTAAACTAGAAGCTATAGGATTCCGTAGTCCCCTTACTGACTTTATTAGATCATACCTAAATGATCGAAAACAAAAAGTTTTAGTAGGGTCCTCATACTCAAGTGCTACCCCGATTGTTAGTGGTGTCCTTCAAGGTACCGTATTAGGTCCTTTGTTGTTCTTACTGTATATAAATGATATTTCATCGATAGTTAAACATTCTCAATCTTTTTATTTATGCTGATGATCTCAAATGCGTTTATTCCTTCTCTAACTCTACAACCGAACGGTGCCTAGAACAAATTCATTCAGACTTAGACGCTCTTTCGGCCTGGAGCTCCACATGGCTAATGGAGTTCTCACCTACTAAGTGTCGCTACATGAGTTTTGGGCCTGTAAGGCTGCCGCAACCTCTTATCTTTGAAGGTTGCCATATGATTGAATGTTCCTCCATCAAGGACTTGGGCTTAAGCTACACCAATAAATTAGATCTTTTCGCCTCATGCCGATAGAATTACGGCCAAAAGCTGCTCAGATTTGCGGCTTTATTTCTTATAATTTCTACCTTCCTGAAATTAAATTAAAGACTTTATCGTATGTTTGTACTTCCCATTCTTGAATTTTGCTGTCCTTTTCTTCGGTTTGATGAACGAATCTAGCCGTTCAAAATTGAAAATGTTCAAAGAAATTTCACAAAAAAACTCCTATATCCGACTCTTTTTAACTACTTCCTACTCAACAAGATGCCAGCTAACGAAGCTAAAATTTCTTTGGGTCAGGAGACTTGAAGCAGGCTTTTGTCTCCTTTTTCGTCTTAATAATAGTTCAACTCTCCCAAAGCTTTCTGTAATTACCCCCGTTAGTCTTCCTTGTAACCTTAGAAATTCTGAACTAATTATACCTCACCCTGCATCCTACACGTGTAAACGCTCTCTCTTCTTTGCTTCTAGGTATAGTTTTCTTTGGAATAATTTGCCAAATGAAATTAGGTCGTTAACTAGTCTATCTGCATTTTAAGCGAAGACTGCACATTTATATAAACACTGATTCTATTAACCTTTTTATTTTCCTCATCTTTTCCCAGTAGCTTTCCCCATGACTCGGAGAAAAGGACCATCGGGAATTTGAGTAACCCTCTTGAAACTATATTTACGCTACCTGGAGACGCCCATGAACTATAATGTCTCCTTATATCACCCGTCCTCCAAACGATGACGTCATTCGGACGTACAAATTCGGTGGTCCACAGTCTTAAATGCTGCGGTTTCTTTGGATACTAACCATCACCAGAATTCAATTCTGGATACTATGATGCTGAGGACTTAAGTTCATTGACGCATTTTCGTGAGATTCTGTTTCATACGCCTAAGTGATCAAGAACGAATCACCTCGACGTTTCATTATCTCATTCTGAAATGCTACTGCAGTATTACCCTATTCTACCACCTGACTATTTTTTCCTAAGCGGTTTTTTCCTCCTACCTTCTATTCGAAAATGAAGGCATATTGAACTCTTCCTCCATTTTCATGGTAGGAGTTTTTTACACTGCCTATTTTTTCTAGTTCACCATTAATTTTAAAACATTGCTAAATGTTGACATAGCAGGACAATTTATGAATTTGTACATTTTATCTGCACACATTGTTCTAACTTTATTTCGTTACTAATGTTTGCTTAGACAGTACCTTCCCGGTGCTAACCAAATATAAATTCTAAATTATAAATTCTTAATTTGCAAGAATAATCGGTCTCAATATCTTAAACTAGGGCATACTTCGCAGCGTTCAAATAAATTACGTTACATGCTGTCGCAGGCGTAATGTCTGAGAAATACCTCCATGATAAGTGGCAGGCAAAGCGGCATAAGGAGGGAATAAACTAAACACTGCGTCAGTTTTGTTAAAATTCAAAAATATATTGTTTCAAATATCTTATTGATTTAAAAATAGTTAGCTGAAAGGAGTATATTCTTGTGAAATTAAATAAACATATTTAAACAAATTTGTTTCCAATATGAATAGTAGCGTTAGAACTCGGGGTGTGAATATTATATGGTATATGGTTTGATATAAATCCTGCAATTATTTACAATAGGAATTGACAAGAAAAAGTGAACATCACATATTTCAGTGCATTAAGCAAGGAAAAGTTCTTGATCTAAGGAATTAAATGTCTTCTTATGAAAACCTATAAATTATTTAAGAATACATCATAAAATCGATCGCTTGCAGTTATTTATAATGAAACCATTTTATAACCAAAAGTACCCCAATAAACTAAGAAGCACTTCATCATACACACGAAGGACCTGATTGCACTTCATAATCAAACATATGCCATTCAGTGTTTAAAATGGCATATTTGCTCGCCTGACTGGCGTCTTACATATAAAAAATACTTTCATTGTCGCTAAGTTTTAATAATAAAAGTTACTACAGTATTAACTCTATTTGAACAACTAAAACCAGTTTTTCGATAAACCTTACTATGGAGTACCTTAAGGTATGACTTTCACCCAACAGATTATGCTGACATGCAGTCATCAAAAGTGGTGCCGACGTCATTTCCGTGGAATGTAGGAGTTCAGTCAAGCAATAATATCATAAGATATATCTGACAAGCTGCATGTGCTATTTAATTATGTGTAATATACTGTTTTTACATTAAGTAAATTATTGCTGCATATTAAAAAAAGTATTATTCTGTCTGTATTATTTTTACAGACCAAGGGATGATGCCGATTCTCTTATCAATGGATGAATCTTACTGACACCATTGAAAACAGCCTATCCATATATTACTTTAACACACCTCCTCATTTCACACCCATAGGTACCTTTTAAGTTCGAAAACTATAATTTTCTTTCTATTTTTCTTAGCAACTGCACAAAAACAGGGTTCCCCTGTCCAAATGTTGCACAAAGTCACCAAGTGGGAGTCAGCTTTTGCTATACGATCGTTGAATAACGGTCAAAATAGTTGTGCTTTCGTTTGCACCTCACAATTATTGATATTAAATGTTTGCCCTCCTTGGCTCCATACGAAGCAATGAGGGTATGAATTGGAGTATATTTTGTATTTGTCTTTAATTTCACCTAATTGTGTGCCATTAAATTATATGCTCCTGAATTTAAACGATTTTGGTTTTAGACAGGTCATTAACTTTAGAACATTATAACGCAAATACAACTGCAGTGTCCTACCAATTTGAAAGATTATCACCCACTTAGACCGTCACGGGGTAAGGTATAAATGAGATTTTACGTGCTTGTTATTTGGCGCAATGGGGAAATAAAAAAGTTGTTGCTGTCTAGGAGTAAAAGTTGATTTTTTAGAGGCAATAAGTTAGTTTAGTTGGTAAGCCAATTGGAATCTTAAAACCTGAACATTAACCAGGAAGCCTATTTTTCATTTAAAGCAGAAGAAATTGAATTTATTCTTGTTAAACATCATAAAGTCTTACTACTATATCAACTGGCCACGTCCCTGAGCATTTAAAAAGATTCGAGAAATAAACACTTAAGGATGGATTTAAGCGTTTTCCAATCAACATAATACCAAAAGTCTGTTTTAACACATCAAAGGTAATAACAGTGAACTGTAATCTATCAATTGATGCACTTTATATGTTAGCCTCAAGCATCGATTTTAATACTGAACAATTTAAACCCGTGGTCAACCTGCTTGATTCCAATTGAAGTAATTTCAGCTGAAAACGATGGTACAACGCAATCCACATAATATGCAATTGACCGGAAATTTAATGTTGAATCTTTTTTTACATAGAGGCAATCGAAATAACTAAAGTTAAAACAGTTCAAACGTTAAGCATACATTGAAAAATTAAACACTCGGTAGGAATTTTGTAAAATACTCGCCGGTGTTATTATCCTTATTGTACGAAAATTATGCTTAGGTTTCATTTGAGGTTGAACTATGACCTGCGACATAATGAAGAATCAGTAGAATATTTACATTAATTATTTCGATTATGATTCAGTGATTCGATATTTATGTAGATACTCGCGACATATAGTTATTGAACGGGCAGATTAACAAATTTTTTTAACGTGTGATATCCAATAGATTGAAACACAGAATTAAAAATTAAGAAGATTAGTTAAGTGTTTGCAAGAACATTAATGATTGTCAAAACGGTCATACCTGAAAACCTAGATTAAGCTACGCCAAATGTACAAATAATATGCCTGCGCTTCTAAAATTCAACCCTTATTGCTCTGTGTTTACTCCGGCTTTGGCGTTCATATACTTAATGCGTCAATTGTTTTAACATTTTATTGATAACTTCGCAGATTACCTCTTTTCGTAGACAGCTTAACGTCCGTAGAATAAGGCTGCTTCCTTGGCCTTCGATATCATCTAATTTACAGTCTTTCGTACATAAAAAGATGATTCCATATATTTTGACCGTTTGTAACCCACAAACCCCCATGTTAATGCAAAAGTAAGAACGTGATGTTTAATTTAATCAAAATTTTAGGTTAAGCAAGCACTTCTATAAGCAATGGTTGACTGTTAATTATTTAAGATTGGAATATGTTTTAATTTAGATACAGAGCATGTTCTACGTAATAAATCTGTGCAACCTAAGCATTTAAATGCGCAAACAGCTTATTGTGATATGGGATATCTCAACCATAATAAGACTTTATAATGCCCAAATATAAGCCTAATGACTGCTCAGAACTTTCCACTGGGTCACATTTATATTTTACATGTTTGCATTAACTTCCCCATTTTACACCCATAAATACCTATCAAGTTCATAACTTCTAAATCATCCTCTCTTTCTCTGAGAACATTCACAATGTCATGGTTTTTCTCTCCATATCTGGCACATACTCACAGAGTCGGAGTCCGCTTTTGCTAAGCAGTTATAAGAAACGAGGAATGTAGAAAGTAAGAGTAATTATTACATTTGTCATAAATTACACCTAAATTTGTGCCATAAAAAATGCGATTTCTAAATTAAAACGATTTAAGTGCTACAACATCAATAAACTAAAGGAGATTTTAAATCCATTGCAACTGCAGTGTCATGCCGATTGGAAAATTTCTCACCCACTTATTCCGTCACGGGTTAAGGTAGAAATGACGATTCCGCGTGTTATTTCATCAGGCGTAATGGAAAAAAAAATTGTTATTGTCTAGAAGTAAAAGTTAAAAAGTGAGACACATGGATTTTTTTTAATCTGAAGGCAAATTTTAATTTACAAAAGCGAAAATTAACCAGGAAACCCTTTATGCGTTTATAGAAATAGCTAAGGATTTGCTGTTAACAAGGCATAAAACCTCACTACTATATCAACTGGCAACGCCCCTGAGCATTAAAAAAATATTCTGGAAGTTAACTTTAAAAGATGAATTTAAAGGTTTTTTATCAATAAAACACCAAAAGGCTGCTGTACTGTAATCTACAAATGCGTGCTTTTTATAGCCGAATTATTGAAACCCGTGGTACAAAAATTTGATTTCAATTGTATTTCATGCAATTAAAAATAATTGTAAAAGGTAATCCACATAAACTGATATTGACCGGAAATGTAGCGTTGAATATTTTTAACGTAAGGGCATTTGAAACAACGAAAGTTCAAAAATTTCAAACGTGTAGCATGTGTTAAGATGAATTATTTACTTGCCTGTGTTTGTAGAATACTTCCAGTTTATTACTCCCAATATAACATTATTTTGCGTAACGTTCATTTGAGGTTTAAATATAACCTATCACATAATTTAGAATCAGAATAATCATGAAATTTATTAATACCGATTACGAGCAAATGATTCCAAATTTATCTTGATAATCATGACATATGGTCATAAAACGGGCAGTTAACCATCTTTTGTTATCTACGGATAACCAAGAGCAAGAAAATGAGCATTAGAAATTTAGAAGAATAGTTGATTTTTTGTTAGAAAAATGAAGATGTCCAAAACGTTTATACATTTAAACCTAGATTTATCCTCACGATGTCAGTTGACCCACATTTAATTTCTCTGGGTGGGATTTCTCGATGGTGGTCTCTGCTTCCTGTTTTGCGTAAACTTCAGCCCAAATCTCCCAAGAATTAAGACTCTTACTCCGGTAGGTCAAACCTATGCCACGTCGTATTCCACCGTCATCATTACACTATCCCTTAGCTCTAAAACTAACCATTCTTAGTTTTGTGCCTCCAAATATGCTTTTATAAGGAATACTCTTCCACTGGAAATTAGGTTGTCGTCTACAATAGCTCTTTTCAAAACAATATAACGCAAACATTTTACTTCAGAAGATATATAGTCCGTATTGACTGTTTGCTTCCCAAACGGTTGAATTTTGGATTTTAAAAAGGGTCCAGCGGGTATTTGAGTAGGCTCCCTTGATATTATATTGATCTCTGAACATATTTTCAACATTCTCTGCACAGTCAATCAAAAAAATTAATTTATCGTCCCTTTTCTTAAACTAGCATTGCAAACTCTTGAAAACCTTGCTTCTTTCCTCGGATTTTGCAGCCCCGACAATGGTCTCCATGTGCAGTTGATGATCGAGGCCGTTTCTGATTGAATCGGCTTTTTGTTGGTGGACTATGCAGTCAGCAAGGTCACATCTCGATGATGTTCTCATGAATTTTTCGTCCCCTCTTCATTTCAAGCCTGTTGTCCACGATGAATTCCTCCTCTCTCACCTCCACTCGTTGTTATAAACAGTAGTTCTGACTGCTAAATTATCTCTCAATCGAAACGAATCGTTTCGAACCATCATACTTTGTCAACAATATCATAATTCTATCCTCTTGCATCTAGCTATTAATTTTTTGAAGAAAATATGTTTCCCCTACTTTATTTTTATTTGCGGCTTACCGATTTATGCCTCCGATTAAACCAAAGGAGTATTTTACTGCTTATTTTCTAGTTCATTGTATATTCCAAAAATTGCTGACGTAATTTTTCAAAATGGCAAATCGTTCTGAATCGGATATGCCTTAGATACTGTTCATTTCTGCGCTTCATATGGCTTTTCACATAGGGAAGCAATTATCCAATTAATTTATTTATACAGCATTATTATGTTTGAAATGATAAGGCCCGCATGGCCATAATTAAACAATTTATTTATTTAGTTATTACGTTTCTCTAATTGAGAAGACTTGAAGCCTGTCTCTGCTTTCTGTTTCGCTTTTACTCTAGTCAAAATCTCCCAAGAATTAACGCTCTCAGTCCGGTTAATCAAGCAAATTCCACATGTAATTTTTTTCACTGATTATTTCACTACCCCATAGCGCCAAAACTATCGGTTCTCAGTTTTTTTGAGCCAAATATGCTTTTTATGGAATAATCTTCCACTTAAAAATTAGGCTGTCGTTGACATTAGATTTTTTTAAAAACCAAATGACGCAAACAATTTATTTCGGAAGAAATAAAACCCTTAGTATCTAATTCCTTCCCAAACACGCAAATTGTGGATTATGAAAAAGGTCCGCCTTTTATTTCAGGCTGCTCCCTTAATATTGTATTGGTCGCTAAAAATATGTCCATCCTTCTCTGCAGAGTCCATCTTTGCATTCACTTTTTCGTCCCCTCCTTTGAAACTGGCATTGCCAACTCTTGGCAAACCTTACACTTTCTTTCGATTTTGCAACGCTGACGATGGTCTCCAGGGTCAGTTGATGATCAACGTGGGTTCTGATGGTTTCGCCTCTTTGTTGGTGGACTATGCAGTCAGCAAGATCGCATGGCGATTATGATCTCGTAACGCCTACTGTCCCCTCTTCGTTTTCGACCCTGTTGTCCACGATGAGTTTTTTTCTTTCTGACCTCTACATGTATTTTTAATCAGTTGCTTTGACTGCTATATTATCTCTTGCATGACAAGGAGCGTTCCGAACCCTCATACGTTGTCACCATCATCGCAATTCTATGCCATTGCCTCAACATATATTTTTTTAGTGAAACAGTTTTTTTCATAGTTTTTTTAAATTGTCGGTTCGCTAAAACTCCACCTCTTAATAAATCCTAGGTGTTTTTTGACTGCTTCTTTTCTTGTTCACTGTCTTCGCCATAGATTATTGACTATTGTTAAAATGATAAATCGTTCATTATCGGATATGCCTACGATATGACTGATTTTTGCTCTTCATATGGCTGCTTAAATAGTGCAGCAATTATCCAAATATAATATTTTTATACCGCGATATTAAAATTGTGCTCATGGGGACTCCGAGCCTTTAATATACAATTTATTTATTTATTCTAACCAGAACAAACTTTTTTAGTCTTTTGGTTTGCAGAATATGTCGTATCCGCAGTCTCCAGGGCAAAGACTCTTATTTGCGCGAGATATGCTTCATAAATATTAAACTTATGCAGGCCTTTAAACAGCAATTCAATGTAGTATTATTTAGACAAGTATTGTTATACCTTTAGGTTTATAAATGAGCTCATTTGTTCAAATTTCTTACTGATATACTTATACCTTCTTCCTCAGTTTGGGTTGCCTTTATGAAAGCCGGAAAAAAGTGAGTCTTATTTGTTCATTTTTGAGTTTAAAACATTTCAAATTAACTCTCATTTCAAAATATTGACCCCTCTGTCTTCATACGATATGAACACTTGTGTCTACACAACACAGCGTATGTACATGTTCTAAAAATACATTTACACTCGTGCGTCATTGAGAATTGTTGGCTTAAATAACTTGCCCTCTGGTAATTCCATATTAACCAAACTAGAGACGCAGCAGTACGAACCGCGTGATAAGTGAACTCGAAAGGACGGAAAGCCAAAAGACTGCGCTTTTTCATCTCCGTAAAAAAATCGGAAAACAAAAACGTTACTTTCAGTGGCATTTGTATTTATGCCGAAGGAAAAGAAGACAAAAATAACAAATACAAGTAAAATGTCAAACGACCTATTTCATAACATATACATAATATTTTTTATTTACGTTATACAGTTATAGAAATATTAGAATATATTAAAAAATTCGCCGTAATCTACTTACAAATACAGTATCATCGTTCGATTATGAAAGTTAATTTAATATTTATTGTTGTCTAATTATTTAAGTTCCGCATGTTGCTCAAATTATTACCATAAACAGCAACTTCATCTTCTTCTTCTTCAAATGTCACATCCAAGGAGGAATATGATAACTCAAATAAAAAAAATTATCAAAGATCGAATAATACAGTTTAACCTGTTGCTAAACAAACAACTACTGCCATATTTACGATGTATTTTAATAAAATATTTAAAGTCTGATATTACTTTATCTTGCATGTTTTTATTTGGCTTCAAATTTTCAATATCAGGAGATCGGTACACTCAATCATGTGGTCGACATTGAAGTTGGGATGACTGTTTGCAAGCTGCATGGTTTTAAATGCCCCAAATACAATCACTTCTTGTAAAATATTTGGCACCAATGAACGCATACATTTACATAGCGTGCTGCTCCCTCCACCTGACATTAAGTACCTTATGAAAATGATGTGCAACGAAAGTGAATTTGCAGGCAATTCGTTTCAGTCAAAAAGAGGGAGTTGCTGTTGAGTTTCCCTCCACATTATGGATGAAATCCTAGTGAGCTGGTAAAAAAAGCCCACATTGATCGAACGAAAAATATAATTTCAATGCTTTAATCAAATTGTGTATGATGCACTGCGAATAGGATTCTGTAAACTAAGTATACGCCAACTTTACGAATACAAACACGTTTTCAATAGCCACATCTTGCACCGATTATTTCTTATATGCTAATTTCCATAAGATTATTTAATTTTCTAACAAGGAAACGTGAACAAGCTATGAAGGCTGTTGCAGTTACCATGGACCAATGCAATTGCGCTTTGGAAAATTGTTATATAAATTTACCTTTGATATTATTGATGGAATCGTTTAGTTAATCAAATGAAGCCTTTTTAAACTATTTGGCCTATGCTAGTCCGCACTTTGGTCTTCTCAGCTGCATAACCTTATATAATTAAGCATAGTTTGCATGTTGTGATTATTTGAACGGAATATGCCTTTGTTCCTGCGATTCCTCGCAACACATATATTCGACCCCTAATTTAAACTGCTATTTAAATAACGACATTATTGTTTAGTTGCATCTTACCGCTGTCAGGTATTAAAACGTACCAATCTGAATGTTTAAGTTAAATTGAAAACATTGGGAGTGCATTTACAAAGTGCACCGAATGTTTTCGTATTTATCACATTGAAAATGGGCATTGGACTTTCACGCTGCCTAGAACATGACGCCGTCATGTTTCAAGAGAAGGTATGATTAATTTAAGCTTCACAAAAATGGAATGCCTGACGATAAATACACATTACGATGTTCGTATAGAATCGATCATGCTAACATAAAAGTGCCAACTGTGTGTTGTTGCAGGAACTTTCATATGCTTTGGTTCCTCCTTGTATTTCCGTTGAACTGCAAAAAACCCACAGCGTTTTGGAAATCCATGCTTACTTTTAACAGTTAAATATTAAATGCAAGAATACACTGGTAGTAAAATACTATTTAAGACATAACGTGCCCTCAGTTTAAAAAAAACCTTTATTATAAATATAATTATTATTTCAATAAATGACCGCATTTTAAAAGGATTTTTCTCAGTGGCTTCTAATGACAATTTGTAATTTGTGCTACTTTGAATCAAAATTAAAATTCAATCAAACATTCAATTTAAAGTAAAATTAATTTCGGATGAATGACAGCTGTATCTTACTTATGCAGGCTGTTCATAGAAATGTAAACGTTATAGCATTTAGGAAAGAATTTTCTATCATACTGTTAATATCCTCTGCTTATACAATTTAAGCACTTTGTTATTTCTTTGCAAAATCTTTCTGATACGTTTAGAATAATAAAATAACTTCGTTTAAAGTATAACAATGTATATATTGTAGGTTTCGATTAATAGGAATTACGGCAGTAAGTTTGGAAAATCAAATTTTTTTAAAAAAATATCGGTAGAATTATTCATGCATTTAATAATATTTTAAGATTAAGACATGCAAATGGCATGTGCAGTGCCAGTAAGCATGATGCAATAGACTACAACAGCTAGGAAAATGTTTATCATCACATATCAGCAAAAGCTGCTGCCAGCACGTATAAATAAATAAATAATAAATTGTATATTTAAGGCCCAGAGAAGCCCATCATTACATACTTAGTACCATGGTTTAAATAAATACAAAGTGGATAATTGCTTCACTATGTGAGCATCCTAATGAACAGCAGAAATGAGTAGTATGGTAAACATATCCGATTCAAAAATATTTGCCATTTTTAAAACAAAAGTCAACAATCGTTGGCATATACGGTGAACTCGAAAAGAAGCAGTAAAAAAACTCCCAGGGTTTAATCGGAGGCGAAGTTCAGCAAGCCGCCAATTTAAAAAAATTAGGAGAAAAAAACTGCTTCACTAAAAAATTAATAGCTAAATGCAATGGGATAGTATTTGTGATGTTGCTGACTGCGTATGAGGGTTCGGGACGCTCCTTGTCGGGTGAGAGGTAATATAGCAGTCAGAGCTACTGTTTATAAACACCAGTGGAGGTGAGCGAGGACGAACTCATCGTAGACAACATGTTCGAAACGAGGAGGGGACAGTAGAGGTCACGAGCTCATCATCGAGATGCGACCTTGCTGACTGTATTGTCCATCAGCAAAGAGGCGAAACCATCAGAACCCACCTCGATCATCAACAGATCCTGGAGACTATCGTCAGAGTTGCAAATTTGAAGGAAATTATCAATGTTGTCAAGTGTTGGCAATGCTAGTTTAAAAGGAGGGGAAGAAAAAGTGTATGCAAAGATTTAATCTGCAGAGGATGATGGAAAATATAATAAGAGACCCATATAATATCAAGGGAGCTGCCTCAAATACCAGGAGGACCCTTTTCAAAATCCAAAAGTTGCGAGTTTGGGAAAAGAAACAGACAATAAGGACTTTATATCTTTCGAAGTTAAATTTTTGCGTAATTTGGTTTTAAAAATAGCTTATGAAGACGACAACCTAATTTGCAGTGGTAGATTATTCCATATGAAATCATATTTGGAGGCAAAAAACTGAGACCGGTTGGTTGTGGAGCTAAGGGGTAGTGAAATGATAATGGAGGAATTACGAATGGCATAGGGTCGATTTTTCCGGAGTGAGAGCGTTAATTCGTGGGATATTTGGGCTAGAATTAACGCGAAACAGGAAGCAGAGACCAGCTTCGAGTCTTCTAACCCACAGAAATTTAATGTTTGCCAACTGGCATCTATCCGTATAAGAGAAACTGGATCCAGGAAGAGAAAATAGTTTTCGAGTAAAAACCCTCTGAACGTTTTCAATCTTACTACGGTCAGAGGCGTTCATCAGCCCAAATAGGGGACAGCTGTATTCGAGGATAGGAAGAACAAACATGCGGTATATGTTTAACTTTATTTCCGGAAGGAAGAAATTTTGTGATATAAAACCACATTTCTGTGCAGCCTTTGCAGAAACTCGATCTGCATGAGGCGATAATGCTAGCTTATTCGTGTAACTTAGACCTAAGTCTTTTATGGTTGATCGTTCTAAAAGTGTACTATTTTAAAATACTAGGGGTCCAGGAAGCTTGGCGGGGCCAAAACACATGAAACTGCTCTTTGATGGAGAAAATTCCATCTGCCAAGTACAGCTCCAACGTGAGAGCATTAGTAGATCAGTGTTGATTTTGTCAACGCAACTATTAGCAGTGTCTTTAGAAAATGAATAAATGCACTTGAGATCGTCAGCGTAAACGAAATTTTGTGAATTTGTGAGTAAAGATGAAATTTCGTTAATGTACAGAATGAAGAGAAGGGGACATAGAACGGTGCCTTGAAAAACGCCACTCGTGATCGGTTGAGGCGTTGAATAGCTATTACCTACTAGGACCTTCTGGCTGCGGTTAGACAAGTAGGAACCAATGAAGTCAAGGAGAGGAGGTCGGATGCCGAGGGCTTCCAGTTTCACTAGAAGACGTCTGTGCGGTACCTTGTCAATGGCTTTGCTCAGGTCAAAGTAAATCACAACCACTGACTGTTGCTCGTTACGAAGGGAAGTGACGAGGTTAAGAAAAGCTAAGTGACACACTTCGCATGATCTCCCAGGTAGACAAACCATATTGTGAGTCGCTTAAAAAGCTTATTTTCTTGGCAAAAGTCGAGAATTTGATTAAAAATAATTTTTTCAAGACGTTTTGCGAGAGCCGGGGTTTTGTGAACGCCTCGATAATTATTTACTTCCGAACGAGATCCCGACTTGAAGACAGGAACAATAATGTATGTCTTCCATGAGTCAGGAAAGAATCCGTTTAAAAGATAAACTGAGAATACATGGCTAAGCAATCGGGGAAAGCTCTGCACTCTCTTAATAACTGATTTTGGAATACCGTCAGTTCCCGAAGAGTGCGAGTTTTTCAGACGAATTATTTGCTTACGAATTAGTTCTAAGGAGAAATCAATAGTGCTGATAACATTCAATGAGCATGCCTGAAACGTCGGAACCGGTTCAGATTCCATCGTAAGATGATTTGCAAAGAACACACTAAACAAGTCTGCCTTTTCAGAGTCTTCCAGAACGAAGTTCGTGTCTTCATTTAGTAATGGATGAATTTCATAACCTCGTTAAGAAGAGGATCGACGACGGAACAGTTGAGCAACAGATTTTGCAGAGTTTGGCTCACTGAGTGCGCAAGATTCCCTCTGTCTGTCATGTGCAAGACGAATCTTAGAGGCTAATTCAAAAATCTCAGCGATCTTACATGTACAGATAACGAACTAGTATATTGATCTTTCAACTGCTTCTTCAATTTCTTTAGTCATGGCAAAAGAAAGTGAGGAACGGTTTATTCCGAGACGTAGGGCTTGACTATTTTGGTTGGCACAAGCTTCAGGATATTATTTGAAACGACTGACACGAAGTCACAAAGACTTGCTACGTCGTTCATGGAGGAGAGATTCTGCCAGTCCAATAAGTCAAAAAAGTTACTAATTAAGCTCATATCTGCGATTATCAACTGACCCTGGAGTCCTTTGCAGGGTTGCAAATTCGGAGAAAAGTGTCAAGGTTGTCAAAAGTTGGCAATGCTAGTTTAGAAGGAGGGGACGATAAAGTGAATGCAAAGATTGCATATTCAGAGGATGATGGACCAATATAATATCAAGAAGGCTGACTCACATACCCTGCGGACCCTTTTGCAAATCTAATAGTTTCGAATTTGGGAAGGAAACAGACAAAAGGTACGTTATATTTTCCGAAGTTAAATGTTTGCGTTATTTGTTTTGGAAATAGCTAAGGTAAACGACCTTGCTTCCAGTGAAAGATTATTCCATATGAAAGCACATTTGCAAGAAAAAAAACTGAGAACGGTTAGTTTTGGAGCTTAGGGCTGGTGAGATGATCATGGAGGAATTTTGAGTTGCATATGGTCGATCGACCGGAGTGAGAGCTTTAATTCGTGGATGATTTAAAATAGAGTTAACGCGAAACAGGAAGCAGAGACCGGCTTCGAGTGTTCTAACCCATATTAAAGTAATGTTTGCTAACTGGCGTCTATCCGTATAAGAGAAACTGGATTCAGAAAGAGAAAAATGTCTTCGAGTAAAAACCTCATGAGTTATTTTTACCAAACTGCGGTCAGAGTCGTTCATCAACCCAAAGAAATAACAGCAGCATTCTAGTATAGGAAGAACAAACATGCGGTTCATGTTTAACTTTATTTCCGGAAGGAAGAAATTATGTGATATAAAATTACACATCTGTACAGTCTTTTCTGAAATTCGATCGGCAAGAAGCGATAGTGCTAGCTTAGTTGTGTAACTTAAATATAAGTCCTTTAATTGTTCAGTTCAGTTCAATTCAGTTTAATTAAGGGAAATATAGGCGAAGCCTTTGAGCTCCCTATTGATGTCAGTGACACTGTTAATTTAAAAAGGCTGTCATATAATGGACGTTGGACAAAGGGTTATCTCCCGGACACACTGCAGGGCATCGGACAAACAATTATAAAATAATGATACTGAAAAATAGGGAGTAGTATGTTATATGATGCGAAAATTGTGGATGGGATTATGTTTCAGGAAATGTGTTAGGTTCGGATGTCGTGGTGGTACTTAAGGCTGTACTGGTCAAACTTCCGCTTAAGAGTGTCAACGGATAGGGACATGATTATGTCGGCCGGCAGAGCATGCCAGGCCTTAATCACTCTGTTGGAGAAGAAGAACCTTCTTGTGTCGAGTCTTGCACATGTCACACGTAGTTTAATGGGATGTCCTCGCAAAGTAGTGGTAGTTGCCAGCTCAAAAAGTCGCCAGATGCAAGGCAACAATCCTGAAGCCGCAGCATTCGAAATGCTTGTATTAAGTCGCCGCGTAGCTGTCTATAGTCCAGAGGAAACAGATCAAGATAAGAGAATCTTGTCTCGTAAGGCAGGCAGCTTTGACCTTGAACAAGCTTGGTTGCACGTCTTTGGACCTTCTCAAGGGTGTTGTGGTCTTTGACAGACCTCGGTCTCCAGGCTTGTATGGTAAAATCCAATTGTGGTCGCACGAACATCCCGAAGACCTTATTAAAGCACTCTTTGTCGAACATTGCAAACGCTCGCTTTATTAGATACAAGCTTGACATGGCCGATTTTGCTACTTTTGAGCAATGGAACGATGGCTTCAGTGTGGGCGTGATCCATACTCCTAGATCTTTCTGAGCCTCTACCTCTGGTAGCGGTGTGTCGTCCAGATAATTAATTCTCTGGTGCCCGGAGCTAGTTCTGCCGAATCGCAGAATATTGCACTTGGTAGCATTGAATGGGAGGAGCCAGTTGTGCGACCATTCCTCCAGCCGATGCAAGTTCGCCTGTAGATTTTCTTCATCAGCTGCGTTGTGGATGACCTACCAAAGCTTTATATCGTCAGCAAACATGGCGGTGTCACAGTCCAAGCCACTTACGCAATCATCAATGTATAAAGGGAGAGGATAGGGCCCAGGACGGAGCCCTGAGGAACTCCGCTCTCAACCGCCACCTCCGCCGATTGTTGATCGCCAAGACGGACAATCTGAGATCACCCAATCAAGAAGTTTTCGATCCACTTCAAAAGCTTGCCCCTTACCCCAATACGGTTGAGTTTGTATAGGAGACGCTGGTGAGGCACGCTATCAAAGGCCTTCTTGAAGTCTATGTACACTGCGTGCAATACATTTCCTTCATCGACCGCTCGGGTCCATCGTTCCAGACAGTAGAGCAAATAAGTTAAACAGGACCTTCCTCTGCGGAATCCGTGCTGCGCTTCAGAGAGAAGATGATGCTGCTCTAGAAACTGCATCAATTCACGTTTGATGATTTGCTCCATAATCTTGCAACATATGGAGGTGAGACTTACCGGCCCGTAGTTATTTGCGGAAGCCCAGCTGCCACTATTATGTATTGGGGAAATCCACGCGGTCTTCCAATCGGGTGGCAATCTGCCTGCAGCGAGGGAGGCTTGGAAGAGTAGAAACAAGGGTTCTGCCAACTCTTCGGCCAACTACCTCAACAACTTTGCCTGTATTACATCAGGACCTGGCGATTTGGTTTCGTCCAGCTTCAGTTGTTCCTGCAAAACAATAGGTTCTGTTATGACCACTGAGTCAATTGCCGGGACCTCTTCCGCTCTGTACTTATCAGCGGTTAGATTGGCTTCTCTCGTAAAAATCGACTGAAAGAACTCAGATAAATGCTAAGCCTTTTCTTCGTCCTTGCAAAGTTCGACGCCTTCATCCGTTTTAAAAAAAGGAATGGGGTCTTCATTTCGAGTGCACTGCCTAATGTAGTTGTAAAAGAGCTTCGGGTTTTCTGCTGCACGGTATTTCAAGTTCCTCTCAAAACTTTGGTGGGCTTTATACACCAGGCCTTTTAACCTGTTCCTCTGCGTCTTGTACTTCCTCAGCGATTCGGCGGTCTTTTCCTTGATATAAGTTTGCCATAGCTTTCGCATGCGGTTTACTTTACTCTTCAGTGTGTTCGTTAGCCACTGGGGCCTGAAGGTGATCTTTTTTTTCGAATTAGGACCGTAGTTGGTGATTATGCCTTTAAATACGGCCTTAAATTGCAACCAATCCTCGAGAATACACCCGGTGAATGTTCCATTCCAATCTCAATGGCGCACTTCAATTTTCATGTGGGTAAAGTCTCCACGCCATAGTTTGCGTTTGACTGTGATGCTTCGATCGGGGACAGAGAAGAGTGAATATTTCCATTGTAGGACTACGTGATCACTTTTGCCCAGCGGGGATAGACAGTTCACAACATCTACGCTGTCAGGCGCCTTTGTCAATACAAGGTCCAAACAATCAGCTTGTTGCCCCTTGCGTATTCTGGTCGGAGACAGGACGTGTTGAGTTAGGAAGCGTTTGTGTATAGCTTCTAGGTGGCGGCGATCGTAGTTTAATTCCGAGCCTGGTGCCGATCTCAGATTCCAATCGATATTCGGAGCATTAAAGTCGCCCATAATCATGACTTCGGATCGACTAGCAAACGATTCTAAATCATCTATCAGTCTACTGTCTGACTGCGGATCGTTTCTTGGTGGTCGGTAGACCGTTAGGATCTCAAGTGCTTGAGACCCCGGCGTTCTGATGGTGAGCCAGATGGCTTCAGTTTCGCATGCGAGTTTTTCCTTTTTTTCTGACGCAAGCAGGCCATATCTGACATAAGTCAGCACACCCCCACTATGACGGCCTGTTCTGTCCTTTCTGAATAACTGAAAACTTGGAATGGCAACTTCACGATCGTCTACCTTCGCGGTCAGCCACGTTTCAGTTATGGAGAGGATATCTGCTGAATTTTGGCACACGTATATCTTAAGCTCGTCTAATATAGGGAGAAGGCTTTGGACATTGGTATATAAACATTTTAGTTAATTTGTGTGTTTTAAGCCGGCTATGTCGCTGCCTTCTTTAATTGAGGCAGCTGGACCGACATTCGCATAGGATGAGTCCATATTCAAGAGACTTTGCAAATTGCCGCAGTAGAACTGGAATTAGTGTAGATTGTTGCATTGGATTAGTTGCTCGACCGTGACCAATTTGTCAGAATGATGGGCGTCCTCCACAGAAGGGGTTTTTGTATTAGAACAATCACTCTGTTTCTTATTACAAGTCCCTTCTCTCCCTGTTTTTTCAAGTTCTCCAATTCCGCTTTTAGCGCCCTCCATTTCATCCTCTATTGTACGGAATAGTCCTGTTGAAAAAAAAACCTCTGTGACCAGGGACTCCCCCTGCGGTTCGCTCGATTAGAAGGTCTATCTGAAGTTTGTTTTCCAAAATAACCTTTAAAGGCCTTGATTTATTTCTAAGAAGGTTTGTGTTATCTTTACTATTTAGTCGGAAAAGTTTAAAAACCCTAATTTTTTCATCCTCCCTTATTATTTCACTCAAACACTCTTGGAAGGCCATAATATCATCATTTATTCTATACCTGGGGATTTCGTTGGTTGATTCACGAATCCCATGGACGATTTTGCATTGTAACCTGTCCACAGCACCTGTATCCAGGGGGTTCTGTTGAATAATTTGTCTGGCTGATGTTGGGGCTTCCCCAATACTGGCTTCAACGTCTTTGGCTTTGGGAGGTATAACCGCTGTGGGTCCATTTTGTGTCCTCCATTCGGTGGACAACAGCTCCTCTATATTTGCCTCTAGTGAAGCGCGCTTGGCCTGGAGACTTTTTTTGTTAATCATTATCTGTCGTGTTTCGTTTAAGCTCGTTCATTGTTATATTTTGATCAATTTCATTTTGTACCTTCGATTGCTTTTCTGGAGAGTTTCAAATCATCCCCTTCGGATTTTCGTACCCGTCCTTGTGGTCTTACCTTTCGCCTTTTTCTTATTTTTCAGTGTTACTGGAGGCTCTGCGTCACTACTCTTGACTGTTATTTTAGATACCACGTTTTTTTATTTTTGGGGATTTTTGTGTAGGTTGCCTCGTGTTCTACTCCGTGTTATCCTAGTCGTTGATGCTGGCAATCGATCCTCTGAAACAAGGGTCTCCTGTATAAAATTCTTCATAATCCTGATTTCTACCTCCAAATGATTTAACTTGGAGATCAGCTTTTGACAACTGCCACAATAGTTTTCCTGGTACTTTGGCTGTAACCAATTTATAAGGCTTTAAGAGCGCATTCCAGGCGTGCCGCGATGGTGCAGTCGGGTAGGCATTGGTCTTGTTGTAGTGGGATCGCTGGTTCAATCCCGCCCGAGCACCATTTCGCACTTCAATTTCAGCCTTCACCATTTTGCACACAGATAATATATCCACAAGAAAAAAACGTTAGATATGAATTTTCGTCCTATGTTCGAGGGAAAAGTCTGTTTCGTCGTTCCCCTATTAGATAATGACTTTAAAGGCTGGATGTTTTCGTCCTAATACAGTAGGAGATAAATTCGGAAGATATATCTTTATCAAGTATGTTCGAAATATGATGCATTTAACGAATAACTTTAGAAGAGTAACCTAGCCTTTGAAGAAGTTGCTTGTCTCGGTTCTCAAACAGTCGACACGAGGGTGAGCCGACCCGATGGAAGTCCACATTCTGTGAAATCAGTTTGAAAAGTTGTGAGTACGAAGATATCGTTTAGTGGAATCCAGTTTCTGGTACCGGAAAGCTAATCGAGTGGACAGTAGGTCAAAATTCTTGAAGAAAATAAATTCCTTAGAGGTGAGAAATTTGAACCTTAAATTCAAAACGCGCGCTGTGTTCGTTTTTAAACGTACTTTTTGAAAAACTAGGAGTACAGGAAGATTAGTGCGGCCACAGCACATGAAAGTACTCTTGGATGAGGAAAACACCATCTGCCAAGTACAGCTCCAACGTAACAGCATAAATAGATCACTGTTGATTTTATCATTGCAACTATTGAGAGTGTCTTTAGAAAATTAATAAATGCATTTGAGATCGTCATCGTAAAGGAAATTTTGTGAATTTGTGAGTAAAGTGGAAATGTCGTTTATGTATAGAATAAACAAAATGGGACTTAGAACCGTGCCTTGGAAAACGGCACTCGTGATCGGCTTAGGCCTCAAATAGCTATTGCCTACAAAGATCTGATGGCTGCGGTGAGACAAGTAGAAACCAATGAAGTCAGTGAGAGGAGGCAGGATGCGAAGAGCTTCCAGTTTCACCAGAAGACGTCTGTGCGGTTCCTTGTCAAAGGCTTTGATCAGGTCAAAGTAGATCAAAATCACTGACTGCTGCTCATTACGAAGGGATGTGAGTAGGGTTAAGAAAAGCTATGTGACACACTTTGCATGACCTCCCTGGTAGAAACCCATTTTACGACTAGCTTAAGAGCTTATTTTCAAGACAAAAATCAAAAATTCGATTAAAAATAACTTTTGTAGATGTTTTTTTAGCGCTTGGGTCAGGTAAACGCCTCGATAATTATTTACGCCCGAACGAGATTCTGAGTTGAAGACAAGAAATATAAAAGATGTCTTTTTGAGTCACGAAATAATCTGTTTAGAAAATAAACTAAGAATATATAGCTTAGCCATCGCGTAAGCTCGTTAATCTCTTAATAACGGAGTTTGGAATACCGTCAGTTCCCGAAGAGTGTGAGTTTTTCAGACTCATTACTTGCTTGCGAATTAGTTCTAAGGAGAAATGCATGCTGATAACATTAATTTAGGATGCCTGAAACGTCAAAACCGGTTCATATTCCATCATAAGATGATTTGCAAAGAACGGATTAAACAATTCTGCCTTGTCAGAGTCTTCGAAAACGACGTTCTTAGCTTCGTGTAGTAATGGGGTATTTTATAACCTGGTTTAGATGACGATCAACGGCTAAACATTTGAGCAACAGGTTTTTAAATGTTTGGATCGCTGATTACGCAAGATTAACTCTGTTTGTCACTTGAAAGACGAATCTTTGAGGCTTATTCAAATATTTTTACTATCCTTTGATGTACAGCTAATTAACTTATATATTGATCTTTTAACTGCTTTGTCAATTTATAAATTCTTGGAAAATAAATTGAGGGACAATGGATTCCGAAGCGTAGGGCTTGAAAATTATGGTTGGCACAATTTCCTGGATGTTTTTTGAAACAAATGTAACGATGTCAGAAAGACTTGCTGCATTGTTCATGGAAGAAAGTTGCAGCCCGTCAAATGAGTCGAAATAGTCATTAATTAAGCTCATATCTGCGAGGTTAAAATAATGATAGGAACGAACGTGGCTACCCTTTTTCGATGAGACAATCGGTAAGCAACAGTGAATTAATGTATGGTCACTTTGGAAGAGGCCCTTCTTAAAATAAAAATAGAGGGCAGCAATGTCGTTTGGGAAAATCAGGTCTAAAATATGCTTGTCTCTTGTTGAAGGACGGACAAGTTGGGACCAATTAGAAAAATTTAAGGGTATCAAGGAAAGGCTGAAATCTGGGTGGATAAAAAGTTTAAAATCCAGTCAATTTCAGGAAAATTAAAATCCCCAGCAATTATTTTATTGTACAATTGGACTCCGAAACCAATTTAAAAACTTCAAAACTGGTTGCATCATCATCCGATGATGAATAAGGTGGGACGTAAATACATCCGAGAATCGCCTTTTGGCCGGCTGGATGCGAAGCAGTTATTACAAGAGAATGACGTTACATCTATATCAAACAGGAAGTGCTTAAATGAAGCTCTTATATAGAGATGACAACCACCAGCACGCTTTCTCATGCAGTCTTGACGGTAGAGATTATACTGGTGTATGACAAGCATAGAGTCCGAATTTAAAGGATGCGTCCAAGATTCAGCTACACATAAAACATCAGGCATTTACTGGAAAGCAATGGCTATCATTTGGGCCATCTCATTTATAACAGATATAGCATAACGTATTATGACATCTAGGGTCGTTAAATTATCTAAACTAGGGTTATCGTTATTAAAAAAAGAGAATTTGGAGGTAGTGAATTAAGTTGGAAATTATTTTAGTTTGGAGGGTATCTGCCAACTGCGCCAGCACGACTGGTATAAGGAGCATCATTATCAAAAAGATGAGAAGGATATATTAAAGGTGTAGGAATAAAAATTTCCGGTATCGAATTTCCATAGGGGTTAAGACAAGAATAAGCCTCTTTTTAGTTAAAATACAATGACGGGAAGTTAGATGGAATATAGAGGCTGGCGGAAGATGTCAAGCAGCTATAAGAATTAAGTGCTGGGAATTCGGGTCTTGTATATCGGTTAACATGGTTAGGGTTATTTGCCTGTTTTAGAGGCCTGGTTTGTTAAAGATAAGGCAGTATGTGATTACTTAGAACTCCGCAATCTTGCATTTCGGTTTGGTTTGGATTGACATCCTACAGACAACTTCCTAAGGTGATAAAATTGGGAATATCAGATGACCCGTGGAGTTACGGCACGAGCTAGCTTGTTGAGTGTAAAATAATTTGTCTTTAAGTACAGTTATTTGCGGATTGTGTATGCTAAGACGTTATTTATGCGAGGTGGATCGGGAAATTTCACGGAGCGGCCTAGAAAACTGCGCTTAAGAAGGGGAGCTGTCAGTCTTAAAGCTTATGACGGGTCAAAAGGTAGAAATGCTTTAGACGGGTTTGTGGACATTACAGGTTGGCTGAAAGCCCCGTAACTATCATTATTCGGCAACGGGGGAAACGAAGTAGAAGGTGGAGTGGAGGGCTGACCGAACTGGACATCTGAGGATATGAATACACTGGTGCATTGAGGAAAGTGGAAATATGACCAGACTTGTGCATATAAGGTTGAGAAATTGATGATAGGAAGGATCAATTTTTTTCGCCCCATTGGTGTAAGATCTCGACAAAGGAAACCATTTTTTCATTTTAAAAGTGCGACCTGGTTGAGAAAATATTGAGTCCACCTCAACAGTTGAAAAAAAATTAACTAAGAAAGAAGGATTATTGATACACGAAGAGAGGCGTTATGCTTCCACTATTTTGTAGTTGAAACCCCCTGAGTACAAAACGTTCATAGAATCGTCAACTGGGCGCCTGTGAATGGTAGCATTTTAAGGAGAAAATAATGGTAACGTTTCTGTATGTCAAAGCCTTGCTCTTGAATAAGTGAACAAGCGAATCAAGACGTCTATAATAATAAGATGGAACATAAAATATGTTTTCATAGAACAGATGGCCCATCTTTTCCGCCGTCGATCCTCCTCTAAAAGAGAATATGAAAAATTCTCCATTACTAAACGAAGACAAGAACGTGATTCTCGAAGACTGTGACAAGGCAGAACTGTTATGTGCGTTCTCTGCAAATAATCATACGATGGAAACTGAACTGGTTCATACGTTTCAAGCATCCTCATTTAAAGTTATCAGCACCATCGATTCGTCCTAAGAACTAATTAGTACAATAAATAATTCCTCTAAATACTCGCACTCGTCGGGGACTGATGGTATTCCAAACTCAGTCATTAAGAGAGTGCTGAGCTTCCCTCAAATGCCTAGCCATATATTCTCAGTTTATCTTCTAAACTGATTCTTTCCTGACTCACGGAAACAATATTAGTTTTTACTGTCTTCAAGTCGCGATCTCGTTTGGGACGTAAATAATTATCGAGGCGTACACAAAACCCCGGCTCTAGCAAAACGTCTTAAAAAAACTATTTATAATCAAATGCTCCACTTATACTACGAAAAAGGCTCTTAAGCGACTCGCATTATGGTTTTCTACCTAGGAAATCATGCGAAATGTGTCAATTAGCTTTTCTTAACCTCGTCACTTCCCTTTGTACATGGGCAGCAGTCAGTGGTTGTGATCTACTTTGACTTTAGCAAAGCTTTTGACAACGTACCCCAAGACGTCTTCTGGTGAAAATAGAAGCCCTCGGCATCCGGCCTCCTCTCCTTGACTTCATTGGTTCCTACATGTATTACCGCAGCCAGAAGGTCTTAGTAGGTAATAGCCATTCGACGCCTCAGTCGATTACGTATGGCGTTTGTCAAGGCACGGTTCTAGGTCCCCTTCTCTTCATTCTGTACATAAACAAAATTTCAAATAAACTCACAAATTCACGTTATTTCGTTTGTGCTGACAATCTTAAGTGCATTTATTTATTTTTGTATGACACTACCAATAGTTTTGTTGATATAATCAACACTGATCTACTTATGCTCTCACGGTGGTGCTTTAGTTGGCAGATAGACTTTTCTACCTCCAAGAGTAATTTCATGTGTTTTTGCCCCGCCAAACTTCCTGGAACCTTAGTATTTCGAAAAAGTACGCTTAAAGAACGATCAACCATAAAAGACTTAGGTCTAAGTTACACGAAAAAGCTAGCATTATCGCCTTATGCAGATCGAATTTCTGCAAAGGCTTCACAGGTATGTTGTTTTATATCACATAAATTCTTCCTTCCGGAAATAAATTTAAACATATATCGCTTGTTCGTTCTTCCTATGCTAGTCTACTGCTGCTTCTTTTTGGGCTGATAAACGCCTCTGACCGCAGTTAGATTGAAAAAGTTCAGAGTGATTTTACTCGAAGACTATTTTCCATTTCTGAATCTAGTATCTCTTTAACGGATAGATGCCAGTTATCAAACATTAAATTTCTATGGATAAGAAAACGTGTAACCGGTCTGAGCATCCTTTTTAAGATACCTCTAGCCCAAATATACCACAAATTAACACTCTTACTCTTGTATATCAACCCTAATAACCCCTCGTTATTCCTCCATGATCATTTCACCACCCCTTAGCTCCACAACTACGTGTTCTCAGTTTTTTGCCTACAAATATGGTTTCGAATCTATTAATCTTGCACTGTCAATTATGTTGTCATAGACATTAGCTATTTTCAAAAGCAAATTACGCAAACACTAAACTTCAGAAGATATAAAGTCCTTATTACCTGTTTCCTTCCTAAACTCAACACTTTTGAATTTTGAAAAGTGTTCTTCTGGTATTTGAGGCAGCTCCTTTGATATTTTAATGGTCTTTTAAAATATTTCCATCACCCCCTTCAGAGTCAATCGTTGCATTTACTTTTTCGTCCCCTATTTTTAACTAGCATCACCATTTCTTGGCAACTTTGACATTATCCTCGGATTTTGCAACCATCCGATTGTCTCCAGGGTCAGTTGATGATCGAAGTTGGTTCTGATGGTTTCGCCTCTTTGTTGGTGGACTTTGCATTCAGCAAGATCGCATCTTGATGATGACATCTTGACCTCTACTGTCCCCACTTCATTTTACACTCGGTTGTCCACGAGGACGTTCTCCCTTCTCAGCAAAACTGGAGGTTATTAACAGAAGCTATGGTTGTTTTTTTATTATCTCTTACCCGACAAGAAGCGTTTCAAACCCTCAAATGTTGTCAGCAACTTTACGATAATATCCCATTACCTCTACCTATGCATTTTGTAGTCAAACAGTTTTTTCTCCTAGTCTTTTTTTAATTGGCGGCTCGCCGAACTCCGTCTCCGATTTAACCGTAAGAGTTTGTTTACTGCTTCTTTTCTAGTTCACCATATATGCGAAAGATTGTTGAATTTTGTTTTAAAATGGCAAATCGTCCTGAATCCGATATACCTTCCATACTTCTCATTTCTGCTTCTCATATGGCTGCTCACATAGTGCAGCAATTATTCACTTTATATTTATTTAAACCACGATAGTAAGTTTGTACTGATGGGGCCCCTGCGCCTTAGATATACAATTTATTCATGTATTTATTCAAAAAAGATCCATTCTTCATCCTAACGTCATTACATTTCTGAAAAAGCGGATAGATCTAACTTTTCATCTTCAACTATTGGTTGTAATTTAAGTCAATATTGAGACCGCTAGGTGTTTTCGAGCAACGCTTTGGTCCCGCGGCATATAGTTATCAAAAAATTATGGTTGTTGGTTTCATCTTTCCTCGAAAATATGAGTACGATCTACGTCTCATATGGCAGCAATTATCCACTTTATATTTATTTAAACCACAATACTAAGTTTGTACGGATGGGTCCCCCTGGGCCTTATATATATAATTTATTCATTTATTTATTTAAAATAGATCCATTCTTCATCATAAAGTTATTGCAGGTCTGAAAAAGCGGATAGATCAAGCTGTTTATCTTCAACTATTGGTTGTAATTTAAGTTAATATTGAGACTGCCAGCTGTATTCAAGCAACGTTTCGGTCCAGCGTCAAATAGTTATCAACGAATTTAGGTTGTTTGTTTCATCTTTCCTCGAAAATATGCGTACGATCTACGCAGGATACGCAGAATAAAATAAATGTTTGCTGATTAAGATTAAAAACAAGTTGTTATGGTGATAATAAAAGCAATCTCTGGAAATATATTTTTTTAGGAAAATTGATAATGTTAATGACAAGTTTACTCAAATTCTATGGTAGCGTTTTAAAATTATACTTTGTATACGTGGATTTTATAGGGATGCCAGTGAGGCTAAGTCGGGTGAATTAGTTTGGGACTTAATATTTCAAAATATTGTAAAATACAACAACCACAGGCATTTAATGTTGTCTCAAGGTTAAAAATAAAGAAATTTATCAACACCTTAGCAAATAAATATAGCAAGAAACAAATCAAATCGTTTAAAGTTGAGAACGAGAAATGAGGCTATGTTGGGTGAATACTATGACACTGTATAGTTCAGCCTATTGCTAAAGACAAAGACCACAGTTATGCGCATACGAGTAAGGTTAGAAATGCAAAATGTTTATTTACAATTAAGCCAAAAAACTTCAGTGTAAATGAAAAGATACGTTCAAGATTCGAGATTTCGCTTGGCCAATCGAGCCAGTTGGGTTTTTACAAACCATCCATCAAATTGCAGGCAGCATTTCTAAATTCCTGTATGACCAACAGACCCATATCACATTTGATTCCTGGTAAAAAACTAGCCGACGACTTGTTCTCTGTCAATCTATCTTCCAAAGACGATGCATGGTAGGTGCGACTCTTCGTTCGCATTCAAGTCTTTGCCAAGTAAGAACGCATTGCTTGCTTTATCATTCCGAAGTATCCACGAAAAATAATTTTCGTGGACGTTGTCGCAGATTTTTAGTCGAAGGCAGTTTTTTCTCCTGAATAACATAAAGATAGAAAAAAACATTTATAATGATTTATATTCAGGAGTTTTTTTTCCCTGCCAGCCTCTACCCACTGAATATTTCATCTGACAATGCCTGTAAACCGGCATTAAATACAACTATTATTATTATTATTATACCTGTTCAATAATCGACGCAAGTGCCTGCAATTCTATAAAATGGAAGTAAAACGATTTCATCACGTGCGCGGCTATTGTCCATCACGAGGTTGGGTTTTTTCCAGGATGGTTCTCTCACAGAAGAAATGTTTGAATGCCACATATTTTTCAGCGACCTGACTCCCCCAATGATGCTTACAACTGGACATATATCCTGTCCTTAGTGCAACTGAACATTACATTGAAACACCAAGCGCTGGGGTGTCATGGGTTGGTTTACCTTGAAAACGATATCTCTTTGATTTCAGCTGTTCCCAGTTCTGGCTCAGTCCACAGGGTCGCAGGTACCTAGTTAAATCTCATAATGTGGCCATACTAATCACTCCAGGCGAATTCACTGCCGTCTCCTTGTCGGCACGGCGGGGCGAAGTATTTTCATCGAAATTGTAAATTCCACGAATATCTTTGTTCAAGATGCAACCAGATGGGGCACTTCGATTGTATCTGCGTAGCACCACCCACTGTGCAAATTGAGTCTGCTTCCACCACTTTCAACTTCAAGAGTCGTTTTCGTCTCAAAAACATGCCTAAAACCCAGTCTGTTGGCAATACTTTGAGCTTGTTGGCCACATTTCAGCTCAATGCGTTTGATCGCAGGCATCATCTTGATCTTTTGCTCAATGGTTATGCAGTCTGCCTTAAGCTAGAAAATGCTTCAGACAAGAGTACGACTTCTGAGAGACTGTAGTTTCTTTTGTAAAACCCATGATGTAACTTACTTCCGTTTGGTCTCGTCTGCCTACTGGGGCAGCTGCAATGCTGTGCGTCTTTTCTCAGCACAACTCTTAATGCGATCTGCTGCATCACCAAGTCAAAGCTCAACCTTTTTAGTCATGACTGGATTGAACAACTTGGTTTGTGAGATACGCCGCTTAGCTTTGTTTGGTCAGGCGCAGTTTCCTGCCGTGCACGTTGACCCCGCCAAGGACATTCTCAAACGGTTTGCTGCAGTGCTTAATCATGAACTCATCGTTGCACACACACTCAAGCCATGGTGGACCAGCGTCCTCGAAGTCAACCAGACATCTGTCAGGAGAGACCAGTTCCGAATGCGACCCCGCCGCTTTTTAATCCTGAACTGAAGCGTCTAGAGGAACTGGGAGTTGTACTACCTGTGTGCTACTCCACCTGGGCTGTTAAAATCGTTGTTCTTAAAATGTCAAATGGCTCAACTCCTATTTTTGCTGTTTTCTCCACTGGTTTCGAGGTCTCTTCGACGTCGAACTGCCATCCACTGCGTGTTCAACCTGATATGTTGACCCTGCACTTGCTTCGCCTAGTAAGTCCTGGCCGATGCATACTTGCAAATTGCAGTCGCTCAAGAGGTGCGTGAAGTTTTTACAATACTCAGTCGCTGTGGTCTGTACTTATACACAACGCTACTCTCTGGTGTCATGACACCCCTGGGTCGTTTTCAGAAACCGAGGAACATAATGCTCTGCAGCATTCTGGGAACGACCGGTTTATGGACGATATTAGCATCATGAGTCACTCCTCTACTGAAATCGAAGACCGAGTGAGTGCATTATGCGAACACCTGCAGGAATACGGCTTCCAATGGAGGGCTGACAAGTGCCCATTCTTTATATGTCAACTAAGTACCTAAGATACATTTTTGGCGTCACTGGTCATAATCCAGCTCCAAAAATATTTGTGCCATCCAACGAATGTCTGCACCCAAGGATTAATAATAACTGTTTTCATTTCTTGGCGTGATAAGCTAATACAGTACCTTCCTTTCATCACTGCATGACTTCCTCGCCCAGCTCAACCAAATGCTGCAGAAGGATTATCCAAAGTGCGTGTCCTTCGACTGTTAGAAGGAATTTGTCCAAAGGAAGTTCATGCTGAGTTCAGATTTACTACTAACGCTGTATGACCAGACTCTGTCGATTATCGTTGCTGCAGATGCATTCAATCACGGAGCTGGTGCTGTCATCTTGCACAATTTTCAAGATGGGTGTGAAAAGAAGATCATGCACGCATCCCGCACGTTTAATTTTGCCGAGTAGACCTACTGCCAAATCGAAAAGGGTGCATAAGCCATCATCAAAAGCTGCTATATTGTCGTCATTTCACTTTGTTGCTCACTATCTTTGGATATGAGAAGGGCATTCCGGTCTATACAGCCAGCCGACAATTCTTCTAGGGTAACACATTCATATTTGCTACTGTTGCACTACTGATTTTAGTCAGGCTGACGCCCTTTTACGCATGGTACGCATGTCAGCATGCACCTGAGGTAAACACCGTTAATACTGCCATTTTAATGGAGGACAATGCGTGCCATCATCTTTCCAATGCCAAACGAGGCATTCTTGTCACTGCTAACGAAATCTGGCGTGCTATAGAACATGATCACATTGGCCATCAAGTAATCACCTACGTGCAGACCAGAAAGCCAACCACTGCGCAAAGCATCACTAATGGTGGTTTATTTGTACCTCATGATTGTGGACCATGCGATCTTTTCATCTTCACTTAAACTTGTTGTCCTACGCCAGTTATATGCGGTGCATCCTGTCATTAGGCGGATGAAGTCCGTCAATCGAAGGTTTGCTAATGGCCGGGTATTTACAGTGCCATTAGTGACCTTGTTTGACGCTCTCCTCGTTTTCTACAAGCTTCAAAGATACGCACTCTTCAACCCCCATTGCCAAAGCAAACACCGAATAGTCCTTGAGCACGTGCGCATTTCGATTTCGCACGCACACCTAATGGCGTATTTTACATCATATTGGTCAAAGCCTACAAATTTTGGCCGCAGAGTGCAAAACTGAATCTGGCAATAATATCTGCCACTATTGCTATTCTACGATGCATTTTTAATCAACACGGTAAAAAGAATGTTCTGGTTTTGGATAAAGGTTCCGAGTTTACTACATCGGCATTTGAGGACTGCAGCTGCCAGCACAACCTTTAAAATATTTGATCTGTGCTTTACAAACCTCAGTCTTACATTCAGGAGAAGGATTTTTTTCTCCACACATTCAAGAGAGCCCTCTTAAAAGCTCTTGGGAATGGTACAATGGATATGATCATCCTTGCATTCCGTTTTTCTTACCGGACTGCTCCAAACATGGCGTCCACCGGCGGTTTTCCTCCAGCTAAGGCCTTAATGGTGTGAAAACCACACACAAAGTTCCCTGTGCTTGTTCCTTCCAAAGTTCTGTCCGCGTAGACACATTTGTCTCTACCAGCAAGCTGCCCATTACAACGCTTGTCTTCGTTCGTGAATATCGACCTGATTTTCCAATGGATTGAAGTGACCACAGCAGTGCACAAAGGCAGCATATTATTCGATGTCTGCTCGGGTGAGCGCGATGGCTCCTCCATATCTTCTGATCAAGTGAATATTGGTGTGTGCGTAACGGGAGACAGGTCATGAGATGGCGAGCGAAGACGGATGCGCCTACCCCTCAACCAATGCGCCGACTCCCAAATGAGCAAACTGACTGGTTTGGATGGTTGTCTGATTGTGTGCTGGGGGAAAATAGTGAGGTCAAACGCTCAGTTCATGTTTATCCATTTGAAAAATCTTACGCGCGTTAAACTATCACGGTGCGCTAAATTTTTTGGCTTGGAATTTTGTCAACTTATGGGATAACGCGGACCACGTGGTCAGCCCAATGTGTGTTTTGTTTGGAGTGGCTGACAGGCGGACTGAGAGTCAGGCTGCAATGGATCCTCGTTATGGATCCTCTTTATGGATTCTCGTTATGGATCCTCGTCATATTGAAAAATTTGTGCAATGCTTAATGATGTCAAAGAGCTTTTAGAAAAATCTTTAAGTTGCTTTCGTTATTTTTTGAGTCAGTTTTGGATAAAATGTGGAACAGCAGAAGAAAATGTATTTGAATTAAAAATCTTAAACGGGATAAATGCCTGGAGTTTTTCTGTGAGGCTCTGCAATAGCTCACGGAAAAAGTTCGGATCGTAAATTGGAAATATGTTTTGCCAATCTAGAATGCTTACGAAATTATTTATAAATTCAAGGTATTAATTCATGATATACTAGCGTGCTATCAAATACGGTACATGCATCCCACATACTGCGTCTTGCAGATGGGTTATTTTTACTTCATAGAACCAACGTTCATAAGAGCCTCACAACCTGTCATATTATGTCACTGAATGACGGGTATGTATTCAAAAAGGAAAAGTAGCACACAAATCTATTATCTTCCCGAAGCGAAAAGTCAACGATACCTGTCAGATTTCACGAAATGGCACCACATTCCAGGCTGCTGTCAGCTGCCGGGAGGACAGCCAACATAACATATGACATGATTGATAGAATCTGTTTTAGATTGCCTTCATTCAGCCCATCATAGATGTATCTACCAGCTAGAACTGGAACGATGAAGGTGCACTCAAGTCCTGCAAGTCACTTTGTACACTGCGTTAAGTAGGTAGGTCATAGACACACCATCAAACAGAATTTCATCCGAGCCTCGCCACCTGCCATTTTCTGACTTTGCAAAGCGGGTATTTATTAAGGAGGAAATGGTGCACTTTGATCTAATGGCTTCCTGAAGCGAATTTTCTCCGTATGGGTAGAAACGTACACGCAAAGGCAACCAGTTGCCAGGCCAAAGTCGTCCAACCCTGATTACAGAGTGAAGAGAGGACAAAACGATGAGATGATTTATACAGTCGGTTTTAGACTTATTATGCCTTCACTAAGGTGATCATTGTTCTGACAAAAAGAAACTATTGTATATACAAACGTGCGCTCAATTACGGCAAATGCATTCCACATACTGTGTCTAGCAGATTAGGTATTGTTAATTTATAGAACAAACGGTAATCAGTGCCTTGCAACCTGTCATATTATGTCGCTGCATGTCGGGTATGTATTCAAATAGGAAAATTCGCACCTTGGTCTATTATCTTCCCGAAGCGAATAGTCAAAGATGCGTTTCGAAATTTTACGAATTGGCACCAATTTGGAGGCCGCTGTCGGCCTTCTAATTTTTGCCGGGAGGAGAGCCGAAAGAAAATATGAAAAGATTGATTGAATCAGCCTTCTATTTCCTTCCTGCAGCCTATCATATTTATCAACCAATAAGTACTGGAAATATGAAGGTGCACTCGAGTCTTGCAAGGCACTTCGCACACAGCGTTAAGTAGATTGGTCATTGGCAAAGTCAACAATGCGTGTCAAATTTCATGAAATGGCACCAATTGACAGGCCACTGTCGGCTATTCAATAATTGCCTGGAGGAGAGCAGACAGAAAATATTAGAAGATTGATAGAATCTGCCTTATATTGCTTTCATTCAGCCTATCATAATATTATGTACCAGCTAGTTCTGTAAGAAACTTCGTACACAGCGTTAAACAGATTGATCACAGGCAGACCGAATTTCATCCGAGGCTTGCTAGCTGCCATTTTCTGACTTTGCATATCGGGTACGTATTCAAAGATGAACAGGTGCACTTTGATATATCGGCTTCCAAAATTTAATTTTCTCCGTATGGGTGGAAACGTTCTTGCACAGGCAACCAGTTACCAGGCCAAAGTTTGCCAACTTTGATTTCAAAGTAATGAGAGGAAAAAACATTAAAAGATTGATACAGTCGGTTTGAGATTTATTCTGGCTTCACTCAGCTAATCATTATTCTGACAAAAAAATGCTACTGGATATACAAACGTGCGCTCAAATACGGCACATTCATTCCAAACACTGTGTCTAGCAGATCAGTAATTGGCACTTAATAGAACCAACCGTAATCAGTGCCTTGCCACTTGTCATTCTCCGTCGCTGCCTATCAAGGAATAGGCGCACACAGATCTATTATCTTCCTGAAGCAAACAATCAACTGTGCCTGTCAAATTTCACGAAATTGCACCAAGTTCCAGGCCGTTGTCGGCTATTTCATAATTGCCTGGAGGAGAGACGACAGAAAATATGAGAAGATTGATAGAATCAGTCTTATATTGCCTACATTCAGCCCATCATACCTTTATCTCCCAGCTGGTAGTATAAATATAAAGGTGCACTCGAGTCCTGCAAGGTACTTCACACACTGCGTTAAGCAGATTGGTCAAAGTCACACGATCAAACAGAATTTTATCCGAGCCTCGCCACCTGCCATTTATTGACTTTACATATGGGGTATTTATTCAAAGAGGAACAGGTGCACTTAGATATATTGGCATCCAGAAGCGAATTTTCTCCATATGGGTGGAAATTTTCACGCACAGGCAACCAGTTACCAGGCCAAAGTCCGCCAAATTTGATAACATAGTGAAGCGAGGACAAAGAGATGAGACGATTGATACAGTCAGTTTTTGACTTATTCTGCCTTCACTCAGCTTATCATTATTCTGACAAAAAGATGCTTCTTGATAAACAAACGTTCGGTCAAATATGGCACATGCATTCAACATACTGTGTTTTGCAGATTGGTAATTATTACTTCATAGAATTAACGTTCATTAGAACCTCACTTCCTGTCATATTCTGTCGCTGCATGTCGGGTATGTATTCAAAGAGGAAAAGTCACACCTTGATATATTATTTTCCCGAAGCGAACAGTCAACTATGGTCAGATGATTAAAGGCAGAATAAGTCTAAAACTGACTTTATTCATCGTCTCATCTTTCTGTCCTCTCCTTCCTCTGTAATCAAAGTTGGCGAACTTTCGATGGGAACTGGTTGCCTAAGCTTGACCGTTTCCACCCATACGGAGAAGATTCGCTTCTTGAAGACCATGTATCAAAGTGCACCTTTTCCTTTTTGAATAAATACCCGATAAACAAGGTCAGAAAATGGATGGCGGCGAGGCTCTCATTAAATTCTGTTTGCTGGTGATCCTATGTCCAAACTGCTAAACTTCGTGTGCGAAGTGCTTTGCAGGACTCGAGTGCACCTTTATATTTATATAACGAGCTGGTAGATAAAGGTATTATTGGCTGAATGAAGGCAATAGAAGACTGATTCTCTCAATCTTCTCCTATTTTCTGTCGTTTCTCCTCCCAACAATTATTAAATGGCCGAAAGTAGCCCGGAAGATCGTGCCATTTCGTGACATTTGAAATTTATAATTGACTTTGCGTCTCGGGAAGATAATATTTCAAGGTGTTACGTTTCATCTTTGAATACATACCCGACATGCAGCGACAGATTATGACAGGTGGTTAGGCTCTAATGAACGTTGATAATATAAAGTGAGAAGTTAATTTTGTCAGAATAATGATCAGCTGAGTGAAGGCAGAATAAGTCCAAAACCAACTGTATCATTCGTCTCATCGTTTTGTCGTCTCTTCACTCTGTGATCAAGGTTGTAAGACTTTAAGCCCTAGTGACTGGTCGCCTGTTCGATAACATATTCACCAATATGAAGAAAATTCGCTCCTGGAAGACAGTTGCTCAAAGTGGCCATGTACCTCTTTAATACATACCCGATATGAAAAGTCAGAAAATGGCAGTTGGCGATCCTCGGATTATATTCGGTTTGATTGTTTGTCTGTGACCAATCTGCTGATTGCTGTGTGCGAAGTTTCTTTTTAAGACTCGAGTGCACCTTGATATTTACAGTAAAAGCTGGTAGATAAAAGTATGATTGGGCTGAATGAAGGAAATATAAGACAGAATCCATCAATCCTCTCATATTTACTGTCGGCTCCCCTCCCGGCAATTATAAAATGGCGAAAAGTGGCATGGAACTTGGTGCCATTTCGTGAAATTTAAAACGCAAACTTGAATGTTCACTTCTGGAAGACAATAGACCAAGGTGTGACTTTTCCTCTTTGAATACATACCCGACATGCAGCGAAAGAATATGACAGGTGGTGAGGCACTGATTAACGTTGTTTCTATAAAGTGCCAAATACTTATCTGCTCGACAAAGTGTGTGGAATGCTTGTGCCGTATTTGAGCGCACGTTTGTATTTCCAGTAGCATCTTTTTGTCAGACTTATGATGAGCTGAGTTTAGGCATAATAATTCCCAAAACAAACGGTATCAATCGTATCATCTTTTTTCCTCTCTTTAGTCTGTAATCAAAGATGACCGAATTTGGCCTGTCATCTGGTTGCCTAAGTGTTAACGTTTACACCCATACGGAGATAATTAGCGTCTGAAAGCCAATAGACCAAAGTACACCTGTTTTACCTTGAATTAATACCCGATATGCAAAGTCAGAAAATGGCAGGTGGCGAGGCTCGGAGGAAATTGTTTTTGATGGTGTGCCTATTACAAATCTGCGATAATGCCGCAGTAGGCGGGTCCCAGAAAAAAAAAGAAACCCTAGAGCGTGTCTTCTCGGAACCTTGGTAATAGGTGTTTTGTGGGTGGACAGGACAACAACAAAAATCAACCAACATGGCGTAAGTCATCGGAAGTTGATTTTTTATAAATACGAATTAAGTTTAAATAAGGTGAAAATAACCAGCGTACAATGAAAAGAAAAAATTGCATCAAATTCAAAAGCAGGTGTGAACTTAACGATCCCCATTGGCTAAAAATAGAAAGCAAACTGAGCATATGAAATCTGATAAAATAGAAAGAATTCAGATGGAGCGCGCTGTAATTGAAGGAATTTAAATACAGGCTGACAAATGAAATCGCTAACAAAGGCCCCCTGAAGGAAGCGAAATGCATGAAGCAAAAGCGCAACTAAGGTTAGATTGTTAATATGAATTAAATCATGTTTATATCATGTGATGTAATAAAGAAAAATTTTGTTCAGTCAGTCGCTGGTATTTAACTTGTTATTGGAATAAGGAAAACAAAAAAATGAAGTATAATTGAAAGAATGCGAAATAATAACCAAAGAATAGATTAACTGATTTTCGGACGCAATTTGTATTTTTTTAAAAAAGGGGAAGAAGGGCCAAAAAATTTACCGTTATGGGTATAGATAGCTGACATCGATTGAAAAGTATTTGTGTTTATTTGGAACATGGTTTGCAAAGTTGGTGAAGAATAGTACAAAATAAAACCCAAAACCAGGAACATAGGGTACCGAAAATATAGAAAAATTAGTTTGATGGCAAGGTGAATTTAATTGTTTTTATCCCCATTTTAGCATGCCACTGCAAGGTAAAAAAAAAGAAGAGGACCTCAGGTGAATATGTCAACGGAAGAAGAAAATATAATGAAAATAATAGACCTTAGCCCAATTGTCGACTTCCTACAGGAAAAGAGACTGTTACCAATGCATATGTTGCGTGCATGCGGAAATAATATGACCAAGCAAGCCTCTGCAGAGCAGACAGATGGATTCTTATTGAAATGTCCCCATTGCAGACGGAAAAAGTGTCTAATATAGGGCAGTTTGTTGGAAGGCAGTAGGTTAACCCTGGGGAAAATAATGAAAATTGTCTACCGGTATGTAAAAGGCGTGCAAGTGAAGCGCTGTGCTGCACTGGTAGGTGTGCACAGCAATACTGCAATGCAGTGGTACAGAATTTGTCGCAATGTGTCAACCAGTGCACTTATGAGCACCGTAGGCCAGAAAATCGGCAAGGATATAGAGGAACATGTGGACGTGACCATGGTTGCAAGGCAAAAGAATAATAAAGGAAGAGAAGAACGTCAGTATTGGGTAGTTGCAATGTACGATACGTCTATAAGAAAAACCATATTTGAACATGTAAAAAACCGAAGCTGGCCGGTTTTGAAGACGGTGATAACAAAGTGGGTTGCTAAGGAGAGTGTAGTAGTGACCGTCAAATGGAAGGCCTACAGCAGACAACCTGAGGAGGGCTACAAGCACTTAACAGTTAATTACAGAAAGAACTTCGTTTACCCGGAAACTGGAATGCACACCAATGCCATAAAAACCTACTGGAGACGACTCGAGAGAAAAATGTCTGAAACTTTTCAGGCATCTGGCAGAGCTGTATGGGCTCACCTCGATAAAGAACAATGTCGTTTTTGGTATAGATTAAAACATGAAAATCTATTTTCAGGCCTGAAATACGTTAGTGGGTCACGTGGCGAACATCTACCTCATACAAACTAGAGAGAACGCGCACGTTATGAAGACTGCAAAGAAAAATAATATCAAAACCGAAAATGGCCAATGCTTAGGTTGTAAACCCTTAAAGTCGGCTGAAACGTGGTTGAAAAATGGGAAGCGAGCGACGATGGCAGCTGGAATCAACAGAGAAGCAAAATAATACACAGCCGGAAGATTTTGATCCACCATCTGAAATTTCCCTTATGTGAAAAAACAGCTGTGATTGATTTCATGAGTAAACAAGTAACAAAACTGTATCATTTGTTCCTCTAGGGAACAATTAAGCGGTGCAGGAAAGACGAGTTTAATAATATGCCAGATTTTATTAAGAAGGAAAAAAAGAAAACTCCTGGGCGCAAGGAAGGTAATAAATGAGGTGGAAAAAGAGGGGGGAAGAGACGAATAAAGCTAACCAAACTGACCGACAGTAATTTACATATAATTAGGTAGTTTTAACCAGGTAATCGGAAGAAATTTCGCGGTTAACCGAATTCGAGGCCTAACGGCAGGAAAATAACGTTAGCCAATAAAACTTTTTGAAGAAAATGAAAAGCGAAACGAAGTTAGAATGCCATAGCTAATTGCGAAGGAACTAGCTTTCCCTTTAACGTCCACAAGCATAACCGCGAAGAAAATATCAGAGTAATAAAAAGAGTAAAAATGCAACAGTTAGCGATTAAGCGAGCACCTAAAACTCGTGAGTAGCAGCGGTTTAGTGTCAGAAAATAGGAGTCCAACGAGGCTAAGGTCAATAAAGGGGATGGAGACCAGTGAGTAAGGAAAGCAGGAAATAAAAAAAACAAAGGCACGATTTCTACAACTACCACTGCTACTTATACCACAACAAATACCATAATCACGACTACTACAACTGATAAATCTTATATTTCTACTACAAATACTACTACCACAACTACTTATGCAACGATTAATTTTACTAATACTACCACATGTACAACCAATACGACTACAACTGCTTTTACTGCTACTAATGCTACGTCAACTACTAAAACCACTACGACTACGGCGTTTACAATGGCAACTACTTCCACTCATACGACTTCTACAATTAAAACTGCACATATTAGCATAAGTTCTACTACTACTACTACTATTACTACTACAACTACTTCTATAAGTACTGCTATTACTACGACTACTAAAACTACAACCACTCCTACCGCAACTATCAATACTACGATCACAACTACAACTACTTCTACGACTATTACTTCGGCGTCTACTCCTAAGACTACCACTAAGACAACGTTCTACTACTATTACTACTACTACGACAACTTCTACTACTATAACTGCTACGACTACCTCGTCTTCTACGACCATCCTTAGTACTACTGCTACTTCTTCCACTACTAATACTATTACTACTACTATTATTACTACCACTACTACAACTACTACTTACAATACTATTTCTATTACTTCTACAGTTAATACTACCACTACTACTACGACAACTTATAATACAACTACGAACACTACTAATACGCTTACTACGAATACTACTCAAACTACTACCATTACTACGACTACAACGACTACTGCTGCTACTAATGCTACTAATACTGCTACTACTACCATTAATACAACTCCTTCCACTCCTATTACTTCTTCGTCTTCTACAACGAATCCTTCTTATAATACTACTACAACTACTACTACTTCTAATCAAACTGCTACTACTACTGTCACACGTGCTACTACCACTACAACTATTAATAATATTACTCTTCCTTCTACTCCTTATACTACCACAACTACGACTATCGCTACTAATTCAACGACTACTACAACTACGACTATCATACTATGAAGACTGCGTCTAATACTAATACTACTACAACTACTTTAACTGTGTCTAATAATACTAGCAAAATTACTACTAAAAAAACGACCTCTCCTGCTGCCTTTACCACTACATCTTATACTACAACAACTACTACAACAAATTATACGACAAATACCACAACTACAACTACTACTACTGTGTCAAATACTATTGTCACTTCCACAACTACTACAACTAATACTACTGCGTTAACTACTACTATTCTTATTAATATCGTTACTACTCATAATACTACTACTTATACTACTACTAATACAACTACAACCACTACTACTACTGCAACTACTACTACTACTACTAATACAACTATTACTACAACTACCACTTCAACTACTGTGTGTGCTACAACTACCACAACCACTACTAGAACTACTACGACTACTTCTACTATTACCAGAGCTGCAAACCTATAACAACAACTGCAACTAATGTTTCATCTACCACTATGCAACTATCACTACTACTACTACTACTACTACTACTACTACTACTACTACTACTACTACTACTACTAATACTACTACTAATACTACTACTACTACTACTAATACTACATCTAATACTACCTTTACTACTACTAGTACTACTAATACTTATACTTCTTATACTACAACTACTACTAATGCTTCCTTCTAATAATACAACTAGTACTACTTATTCTACTACAAAAACTACTATGAATACTACTTCTATTAATTCTACTACAACTTCTTCTACTACAACAACTAATACTACTGCTTGAAGCACTACTACTTCTACAACTGATACTACTACTACTACTACTAATACTACTTCTTATACCTAGACTAATAATACTACTACCATTAATACAACTACAACCAGTACTGCTCCTACTACTTCTACTACTACTACTACTACTACTACTAATACTACTACTACTACTAATACGACTACTTATACTACTACAAAGACTATATTTAACTATTATTACTACTTCTAGTGAACTGCAAATACTGCGTTCGCTACTAATACTAATACCACTCATACTGTGTCTACTTCCACTATTACTTTTACTTATAATACTACTTCTTGTACTATGGCTAATACGAGAACAACAACTACAACTATTGAACTGGTACTCTGCGTCGAAAATTATACACATACTGTCTTTTTTACCGTATGTTAAGTTTCTTATAATACTACAATTAATACAACTAAATCCGCTGCAACTTTAACTGGTCCTGCTGCAGAGACCACCAGAACTAATACTAAGAATTCTACTACTGCCGGGATTACCGCTACTAAGACTATAACAACAACTAAGCCATGCAAATAAACATGGGAGTAGATCAGATCGCTATTCCGAATTCCGTGTAAACATTCAATGAACGAGTAAAAACGGGACCTTACTAACCCGTGGGCTTCATATGGCAGACGAAGATAACACCGCAGCGTGCAATATAACCCGCGCAAGCGAGTGCGGTGGTAGAAGACGCCTATTACTAGATAAATAAGCATACTGCTGGAAAAAAAATTAAAAGAACTAAAAACTTTGATCGCACAACGGGAAGGGCCAAAAGCCTGCGGGCCACATAGGGTAAGGCGGTTTATCCATAAACACAACAATCATAAGACTGAACCCTAAAAAGAAATACCAACCAGCCTAATTGTCACACCTAAACTCTCCCGGTGAAAGGTCGGTGTCGTCGCCTAACAAAACAAATATAGTAGCCAACATAGATAAGCAAAGCAAACGAACGATCTAAGGTACGCAGACGTATGCCAATGACAACAGTACAAATTAACTGCTTACTAACCGACGAACAGTGGAAACTAGCTGTTAACGTGTAAACGAAATAAAAACGCCAGAGCAGTCGGAATCATAAGCAGATGAAACGCATAAATCAATTCAAAGGATTCACCCAACACCCCATGCCACCAGGAATCCAAATAACAGCTGCACCAATCCTACCCACAGAGCATGCCCGTGTTACAAACATCAACCATCTCACCAGCACTTGAACCTTAGCGTCCGAATGCATGTCTGCACTCAGAAGTGGGCAGTTGCACCCCAGGGTCCAAAAAGGTGCACCCGAAATGGAGCAATTGCCTACGCAGACCCATCTTCGTGAAGAGCTGTGGAGCCCAGAAAGCCACAAACTATTGAAGGGGGGAAAGACAGAGGACCCAAACCGGATTTGTATATCCAAGGGAGCCCACGTAGGCTTCACATCATGGAGAAAAGGCGCACCAGGTAGATCACACGTACGCACCGGAAACCAAAACAACAGCTGCATTTCCCCCGTCACCCATGCCAGGCCCCGAAAAATAACACAGGCCAAAGAGCCAAACAAAATTCTCCAAAACTAACGGCACTTTGACACCCCCACTGAAACAGCTGCACCAATCCTATCCCCAATCCATGCCCCGTAGCACGCAAGGTGGCTGCACCAACCAATTCCCCCAATACATGCCCCACCATACAAACAATATGCTTCCAAATGCGCGACTGCATGACACTCCTACGACAAAAGACGGCCTTAAGCTAAGGGAACCTCCTCTCCAATGAACGCGTTACGCAGAATATGGGGCACCGATTGCCGAAACGCAAGACTTGACATAAAGTCGAACAGCATTCCACGGTAATTCTGGTGATCTTCAACTGTACAAGACAAACTTCTGTAAGCTTTTAAGTTGCTACTGTTTGATCATTTTTTCTGGGACCCGTTTATTGTGCCTCCACCCAATCTACTAAACGCAGTGTACGCATTTCCTTGCAGGACTCGAGTGCACCTTCGTATTTTCAGTACCAGCTGGTAGAAAAAAGTAAAATGGGCTGAATGAAGGCAATATAAAACAGATGCTATGAATCTTCTCCTATTTTCTGTCATTTCTCCTCCCGGCAATTATTAAATGGTCGACAGCAGCCCGAAAAATCATCCCATTTCGTGAAATTTGACACGCATGATTGACTTTTCGCTTCAGGAAGATAAAAGTTCAACTAGTGACTTTTCCTCTTCGAATACATACCCGACATGCAGCGACAGAATATGATATGTGGTGAGGCTCTAATGAACATTCGTTCTATGAAGTAATAATAATTCATCTTCAAACAACAGTATACGGAATGCCTGTGCCGTATTTGAGCACACGTTTGTATATCTAGTAGCATCTTTTTATCAGAAAAATGATCAGCTAAGTGAAGGCAAAATAAGTATAAAACCGATTGTATCAATCGTTTCATCATTTTGTCCTCTCTTCACTCTTGAATCAAAGTTGGCCGACTTTGGCCTGGTAACTGGTCGCCTGTGCGTAAACGTTTCCACCCATACGGAGGAAAATCGCTTCTGGAAAACAATTGATCAAAGTGGACCTGTACATCTTGGAATATATACCCGATATGCAAATTTAGAAAATGGCAGGTGGAGAGCCTCGGATGAAATTCGGTTTGCCTCTGACCAATCTGCTTAACGCTGTGTTCGAAGTGTCTTACAGGAATCAAGTGCAGGACTAGCTGGTACATAATATGGTGATGGGCTGAAAGAAGGCAATATAAGACGGATTTTATCAATCTTCTCATATTTTCTGTCGGCTGTCCTCCCGGCAATTATTAAATGGCCGACAGCGACCTGGAAATTTATGCCATTTCGTAAATTTTGACAAGCAAAGTTTACCGTTCGCTTTGGGAAGATAATAGATCAGTGGGCGACTTTTCCTCTTTGAATACATACCCGTCATTCAGCAACAGAATATGACAGGTGGTTAGGCCCTAATGAACGTTGGTTCTTTGAAGTAATAATAAGCCATCTGCAAGACACAAAATGTTGAATGCATGTGCCGTATTTGAGAGCAGGTTTGTATATCATGAATTAATACCATAGAATTAATTCATACTTTTGTAAGCACTCTAGATTGGCATAGCATAATTTTAATCAACGATCCGAACTTTATACGTGAGCTATTGCAGAGCCTTACACAAAAAATCAAGGCATTTATCCCGTTTAAAGATTTTTAATTTAAATATATCCTCTTCTGCTGTTCAACCTTTTCTCACAAACAGACTTAAAAAAATTACGAAAGCAACTTAAAGATTTATCTAAAAGCTCTTTGTCAGTATTATTTAAGGATTGCACACATTTTTGAATAAGTATCGAAAATCAGGCTCACGCGAGATAAGCTTAGGGCGACTCAAGCACTAAGTGATGCTTATTCATCTAAATCTGTTGCTCAAATCATCCATGTTAAATTATCGGCTAAGCTTCTGAATGTAACACCGCCCTTACTCAACTTTAACAAAATATTGGATACAGAGGATTTGGGCCAAGTAGTATTGTCAAATTCGTTTTTTTTAACCACTTTACCACTGAAAGTAGCCCCACCCCCTCAATTCCTCTGCTTTAAAATTTGAATTTACTTCTAAAAACCATTTATTTCTTGTCTTCGCGTATTCAAAAAGAAATAGCTTACCTAAAAAAATCACATTCGGTTGGACCTGATAACATTCCAAACTCACTTATTAAACAGTAAGGGATTTTCCATCTTTACTAAGCAACTTATTCTCATTATTTCTCGAAAATGGTTTCTTCCCCGATGGTTGGAAAACTTCTTTTATAATACCAGTTTTTAAATCTGGTTCCCGATCTGAAATTCATAACTATCGTGATGTTCATAAAACGCCCTCTCTTGAAAAACACTTTGAAGAACTATTTACAATACAAATCACGGATTTATGCATAAGCAATCAAATTATCAAGATAACGTTTTACCGGACGGCTCTTGTGAAACCTGCCAAATGTATTTTCTTAATCTACTAACCTCACTTCGTAATGATCGTCTATCAGTGGTAGAAATCTATTTTGATCTAAGTAAGGCATTCTTTAAAATGCCTCATCAGCGACTTCTAGCTAAACTAGAAGCTATATGATTTCGTAGTCCCCTTACCGACTTTATTAGATCATACCAAAAATGATCGAAAACAAAAAGGTTTTAGTGGGTTCCTTTTACTCAAGTGCAACGCCGATTGTGATTGGCGTCCTTCTAGATACCGTATTAGGTCCTTTGTTGTTCTTAATGTATACAAAATGATATTTCGCCGATAGCTAAACATTTCCAATCTTTTATTTATCCTGGTGACTTCGAATGCGTGTGGTCCTTCTCTAACTGTGCGATTGAACGATGCCTATAAAAAATTCATTCAAAATAAGACTCTCTTTGGGTGTTGAACTTCACACGGCTAATAGATTTCTCACCTTCTAAGCGTCGCAAAAATGAGTTTTGGACCTGTAAGGCTGCCGCATTCTATTATTTTTAAAGGATATTTATGTCATTGACGGTTTTACTTTATCATCTTATGCTAAACGCTACAACGCGACGTATGTGTATAAACGTTCACCAACAGTCAAACAATTACCAGGCCGAATTTGGCCAATCTATTATTCCGAGAAGAGAGAAGACAGAAAATATGTGAAGATCAATACAGTAGGTTGCAGAATTATTAAGCCCTCATTAATCCCAAATATAATTCTGACAACCAGCTCATACT